>JAYKKT010000070.1:8582500-8712500 GCA_036023115.1 Brasenia schreberi
TTAGCATCACAATGTCCTAAATTGTGCTAGCTTTTCTAAATTAACTAACCTTTTTTACAGTAACTTAATCAACTAACCTTAACATGGAACTAAAGTGTATTTTCAATAATACTTCGCGGAGGAATACAAGATATTAAGTTCAACTTAGGAGATTGGAGGGTTGATTTTTATTAAAGGAAATGCAAAATGTTAGGTACATCTTTAACTTCTGCAATATTTTTGTGAATGGTTCTGACTTAAAATTCAACTAACTTTGGATGTGCCACATCAGAATCATACTAACCCGAAACTGAAAAACACATCTAAATCTTAGTAATACTTCTCGAGTAATTTAAATAGGATGGATTGTGTTTGGATTAAGTTACAATCCAAAACCAAGATCATTTTAACTATAAATCTCAGTCTTTAGGAAACCGCGCCCATCAGTGAACCAGGAAAGGCACTGGTTCACTAAAAAGATATTCAACCAGGGTTGGACCATGGTTGAACTGATATTATATATATGTGACACCTATTATATATTAAAAATAAAAAACCCGTGAAAGTATCAAGGAATCTGCTTCAGTAAGCACCTCCAAATAAAAAAGAGACTTCGAAAACCTATCTAAATCGATAAAAAGAAATTATTAAACTTATTAATAAAAACAAATATTAAAAATAAAAGGAAAACAACAAACCCCCTGGTTTAAGGTTCACCAGTTCAATTGGCCGGTTCACCGTCAGCCGTCGTTTTTTTCTTTCTCGGAACAGTTCAATATGTGGAACGACCCAGTTCATGATCCAATCGGCTGACCGGCAGGTCCGAATCAGGTTTCACAAAATATGATAAATTTATTTTAAATGAAGAGAGCAGACTTGACCCGAATAAGGATCCGAAACTAGAATTGACTCAGCCAATATACTCAGTCAGGGCGGATCCTGGTATTTAAGAAGTAGCAACTGGTTTTTCACTCTTTCCAGCGTCTGGGGGCGCATGCCCACAGCTCTCAGCAAATCCCATGCTCCCCCAGCTCCTCCTGCAGTCTTCAACCAATAAGAAACGAGTTCTCAGCACTGCTGGTAAAATCCTTATCCCTTTATACAATCTTTCTTCTCTTGACATTAAAGCAAAAGTTTCATTCTCACACTGCGAATCTTCTCTTTCCCTCCAATTGCAGAAATCATTACTCCACTCTGCATAGACCCTCTTCATTCCTTTTAGAGAGAGAATTTTTGTTCAGTGAACCATCTTCGTCATCATCTTCCCAAATCTAGAGTCTGAGATTCACTCGGATATAATATTCAGCACTTCAAGTCGAGAGAGAGAGAGAGAGAGAAGAAATGGCCAGCCATCTACTATTCCACCCACTGTGTGTAAAACCACCCCACAGCTCTTCGCAGCTCCCCTCACTCACCAGCATCCCCACCATGCCCTGCAGGATAGGCAATTGCAAGAGGCAGGGTCATCTAAGAGTTGCAGCAGCTTACAAGGTGACGGTCGAGCACAAGGGGGCTACCACGATGCTGGAGGTGGACGAGAACGAGACCATCCTGGATCGGGCACTGGAGGAAGGGGTGGAGGTGCCTCACAAATGCAAGCTTGGGGTGTGCATGACGTGCCCGGCGCGGCTGGTGAGCGGCGAGGTGGACCAGAGCCAAGGGATGCTGGGCGACGACGTTGTGGAGAGAGGGTACGCACAGCTCTGCGCCACCTATCCGCGCTCCGACTGCCATATCAAGACCATCGCGGAGGAGGAGCTCCTTTCCCTCGGGCTCATGACCAACTACTAAACTGTACACCACCAACCTACCTAGTTTGCTACTGCTTAATCTCATCCTTTCATTCTTCTTCTTCATTGTGTTCTTGTCAGCTGCATTAGTGTTTGATCAGCTACGCTGCTTGTTTTGGTTGTTTTTTATGCACTATGTGTATGTGAGAGAGAGGGAGAGAGAGTCTCTTCAATGTACCTTAATGTCTAAAGTTTTGTTTGGAAGCCAGTACTTACGACTTGTTTATGCATTTATTGATTTGTTGAAATATTGCCTTCTCATGGTTGATTGGGGGAATGTATCTTGAGATAATTCGTATAATCAGGAAAGGAGCCGAGGTCTTCTCCCTTCTACAAGTCAAGTTGAACAAATTGACAGCATAGGGAAAAGTTTATACAAGTTTAACCAAACTAAAAGAAAACATTTCTCTGGATTTCCTTTAAATGGAGATCATTCATCCTTGCGTTGGATATATGGTCTTCTTCATTTCTGTTTCTTTTTTATGAGCTCTGCACCATTAGCTCACAGCGGCCACCTATGCATCAGAATGCATGACAATGCAACGAAAAAAATGCATAACACCGGTATTTGCACATCTCTTTTACTATTCACACACTCCATATTTTGAAAATATCGAAAATACTTGTGCAGCAATTTCTCTATCCTCTTTGTAACCAATTTCGACAGATGACATTTCGTCAAAGGCTATTGTTGCTTTCTTCGCAGCCAACGAATATACGATTATTTCTTTATGAATCACATCAGAGATTTACGAGACAAGAAAAAAAAGTAAAAGAAAGAGATGATTCATTGAGTCAATTTTTAAATTTTCTAGGTTTTGAGAGGTTAATTCTCAATAATATCTTTGTATTCTTATATGTTTATCTTTCTTTTTGTTTTTTTATTTTATTTTAGTTGATGTTTCACGGTTTTGGGTCTAATGATTCACTCATTAGAGTTTGGATTTGAAACACGACACTTCATGTCTCCTCTACGAAATAAAATTTCTTTTATTATAAACGTCATTTACATATACATATAATTAATAATATAAAAGAACATCCCAAATATAATCTCCATCTCAAAATGTCATGCATCCTCATATATGATCAATTGGTGTGCTTGTTGACAGTATTATTCATATATCTCTAACAACTCTAGCAATGTGTCACTCGAAAATAGTCGTGGCATGGGTTTGGAAAAAGTTTACTTGTGTGTCACATTCTGCAATAAGATGTTGGTATAAGAAAGTAATTATAAGAAAAGTTAGTATTATAATAAAAAAACAAAATTAGAAATGTTATTAATATATACAATTATTTATTTATCTACATGAAGAATGATGTATCATGTTGCCTAGCTGGAAGAGGATGAGTCGGATGCTACTGACGGATAGAATCTCCTAAAATAAATTGATGCATCTGGGAAATATACTACTTCATATACAACTCGTCGCACTCATAAGGATACAGTGTTGGGATGCCAAAGTGTTAAAGCTCAAAACAATATCAGTATTGTACCTCGCAAGTAGTGTCACGTGACTCATATTGTACCTTATATACATAGGGCTTTGCATGTCTATTTATAATGGAGGAATTTATTGTTGCAACTGGGATGCCTTGACAACAGACAAACGGTCAAACTACAGGATCTCATATATACAGTTTCACAACATCTATACAATGAATGCATAAGTGGTATTTGGATAACTTATATACATTACAATATGAGTAATTTGCATAACTATACGGCTACCAATCAATATGGATTGCATAAAATAAAAGATAAGAATATATAACATCAAAAAGATAAGAATATATAAAATAAATAATATAGTTGTAATTTTGAAAAATAACTACTCTGTCCTCATCAAATCCTATTGCTTATGGTATTTAGTAAGTCAATCAATAGGAGATTGTATATGCCATGTATTTTTCATTCATCAACCTACTCATGGTTTCCCATCCAGACATTTTGGTTACCTGCTAACTCTGAAAACTGAGAAATACTCATAAAATCCATGCCTACAATTAAAATATATAATTTACTTGTTAAATTATGAAAAATGGCTATATAAAAAATATTGTAGTAAGCAAAAATGATACAGTTCTTACTTAGAGTAAAGAAGTATGTCTACTAAGTTATTCTATTTTTATTTGGGATGCCTTTCCTAGTTGACTATACAAGTAAGTTAATGTTGCTTGAAATCAAGTATAATTGTCAATCCTCCAAACATCATGTGCTAATAAATGCATGATCGTTATTATTACTTTATCTCTAAACTTATCTTGATATAATATACAACTAATTGATACAATTAATATAATAAAGTTTTTTATTACTGACTCTCCTTCTTGAAAATTTAATTTAGAGCACCTCAAACTTAATATCTATGGACTTAATCTCTAGCACTACTTCATCAATGCTCATCCCAATATATCACTCAAAATGTCTTCTTTGCTTCTAATAATCATCTCTCATGTCAAGGCAACAAGTTGTTCATATCTTATGGACATCATGAAGTGTGATAGTCATCACATCCAATAGCATGTGAAGGTTATTTGTGTCTAGTTACTAATGCTCGACAAAAAGAGTCAACAATACATTATCTATAATTTCGTATAGTAAACCTTCTTGCCCAATTAGCTAATTCCTATATACAATCTCAACTCAATTACTGCGTCTCACATCCATCCATTTTATTAGTCATGCTCTTCCAATAGTATACTTTATGTAGACTATTACCACTTTTCATATTATCTACATATTTACATTTACATAGTCAGTTGGAATAGTGAGTATTGATATTGATCATACAATTTCACTAAAGTTAGAAATTACCTATTCTTGATAGATCTTATAAGTAATCTGACCTTCAAAGATAGGGAGTAATCCTGACATGTTAGGGATCCTTCATCCTCACTCTCTATAATATTAATCTCAGCCTCTGAGGTTGATATATCCTCATAGTGTGAAGGACCGGCTTTTGCCATAATATTTTCTTCTTCTCGTTGTCATTTAGGGATCATCCTCTATATGACACGGTGTTGCATCTCTTAGATAAACAGTGAAGTTATGCCTTGCTACTTGTGTCCTAAAGAGAATATCCACGGAGAAAAACTAAAATTTCAAATTGAAACAAGAGAGACGTGCCTAGGACACAGGTCTCTCTATATAGTAGACACGGCCCATGCACATCTCCCTATGTGGGATATGAAACCCAAAACCCATCGGGGGTTTTCAACAAGAATCTGAAAAAATACTCAAAACAACAAAAAATGATAAAATCAAAATAAAATCAACAACATACCTCGACAAATCAATGAATCCTTCTTTAAATCGGCCTCATATTTCCTCTTTTTCTTTTTTTCTCTTTTCTTCTTCTTTCTTCTTGTTACTTTTTTTATTGATTTCAATTCATTACTTTGCTCTAAATGGTTGTAGATTGAGTAATGAATGGTTGGGATAGATTGGAGAGCGAAGAACATATGGAAAAATGGGAGGAAGGGGGTGGTGGATGGTGATTCGCATAGGAGGAGAGAGAGTCAGTTGATATGAAAAGGATATCCTAGTAATTACAAAAAATTATTAGGAGTATTTTGGAAAATACAAAAAATGGGGTGTGTAGATATTAAAAAGGGTGTGTGTGCATACAATGTTGAAATCAATGTGTCCTTTTTTTCTAATAATTATCTGTACAAATCATAAACAATCCTCCACAAACCATAATAAGATATTTTACTAGCATCAAATGGCCATGGTAGATTTGTAGCATCAGTTTCTTCTTTCTCGTGCATCAATATCTTCTTTTTGTCACTCGGTTATGTGTACAACGTATGTTGGGGAGCATGGAAGCCTAATGTAATGTTATGTTTCTTTCACAAAAGTTGACGTTTATTTTCATTTTCTATCTTAGCGAGAACACATTTTGTACAAAAGATTGACAATCTATGGTTATTTTTCTCTCGATAATGATACAGTTAAGCCGATATCAATAGTGTAGAAAAGTAAACACAAAGAAATAGGTCTCCCGGCTTAGGTATCAACTATTGAAAATGTTGAAGGTCATGCGTTTGATATTTGAGTGTGCATCTAGCTTCTAACTCCCTCAATATCCTTATGTCTACTATTGAAGATATTAATATGCTTCAAGACGTTGACAAGTGCAACTTTATCCACACCAAAACCTTATTATGGGTTTGTCAACAAGTAATTAAAATTTATTTTCTTAGTTTGTGACATTTAACCATCATTTCTAACATATTTTAGTATAATAACATTTCAATAAAAAATAATCTAGTTTTTCTTGATTTAACTATTAGCATGTCACAAGATGAAGCTTTATAAAAACAAAGAATTCATGTAGCCGATCTCATCTAGTATAGAAAATGAGTAGCTGATCTCATCTAATATAGAAAATGAGAGGCATGACTAGAAAGTTTTGAGATTTGAAGATGTGACTAAGCTTTAGGAGAATGTTTTGAGCAATAACATAACTCTTTAGAGAAAGAACCCTTGAGTGCTCAAAGGAAGCAATAAAGCATGATGTTTTTTAATTAATTCTACTGTTATGAGCTTCATACCCATTAAAATCCCTGTGAACCCTCATCTTAGTGTGGAAAAGTCTTGGTTTTGGTTTTAGTTAATTATATGAGTAAATGTTTGGATTTCAATCAAAATACCTTTAATTTTGAGAGTGCTAGCTATGAGATTTGGATTTAATGTGATCCTTTAATCGTGAACACATTATTGTCTTAGTGCCACTCCATTGTATAGAAATCTTCTTCGAGGGAAGTATCCCCATCATACCAGTGTAGTGCGTGGGGACCATGCACTCCCTTATGGTATCAATAGAGTATTTTCCCCACTTTTGGTAAGTATACTGAAAGTCATGCCATTCCTAAGTCTTCAATGTCCTAATAGCTAGACCTACACTATAAACATGTCAACATTTCTCGAAGGCCTATTAACTTGATGACCAGGCATGACAAATGTTTCTAATGCCATCTTCTCATTGGCTTTTCCGTGGGGCAATCATTTGTGTCTCCTATGGGAATCAAGATTCAGATCAATAGACTAGGAGGCACACATTAAGTGGCTTAGTCGATAGTTTCACCTCTTACACTCAACTTCATGATGGCATAGGCTGGTATAGGCTTTCCACCACCATCACAATCAATGGAGTATGATCCATAGGTTGTACGATATAGGCTTGCCCACGCATATGTGCATGGGGCAGTTCTAACATATTATTCAACAGTATGAGTTGATTGGACAACCAACATCTCATCCATCTTTAGACCTCAAGGATATGCCTCTAAACCGAGATAGTGTCATCGACCTAGTTTGAATCACATTATGTATTAAGGTCTAGGCACCATATGCCAAGGTTGATCATAAGCCTTACCCAAATGGGCCGACATGTTTCCTCCCTTTCCAAGGGGTTTCAAAGCAATATTCAGTACCTTCTCAAGGTAAGGTGACATGTATAAGTGAGCACTTGTAGTGGTGCACCTGCGAGTGTAGAGAGATTGGTGGCAACAAGTTTCACTAGCTCAAACTTTTTATTTCCTCTCTAACAAACCTAGCATACGCTTGGTACATGTTGCTCAAGGTCAGTTTGATTTAGATATGGGAGGAAATGTAGAAAGCCTTCCTCAAATGATATAACAAGATCTGCCTACACCCTCTCATAAACCTTTGGAAGAAGGTTGAGGAGACCATCAAGGCCTTTCTCAAAAAGTTCCATGACATCGTATCTCATTGTCACATGCAATTCACCAAGGCCTAATGTTTGACTTTGGCTCAAAATTATTTGCAATCAAAGATTAAGAAGGGACTAGTAGGGCATTTCTACCTACTTTGGTCTAGTTGAGAAACCAAGCAACTAAGGTGGAGTATATTTTGAGTGCTCTTGATCCCCAACTACAAAGGTAAAAAGGATCAAAGAAGTTCCAATAATAGGATCTCTTGCATTGAGGAGCTTATGCATGAAATAGATGAAGATCCTGATTTGGTTGAAGTAATGATAACTAAACTTAAGCAAGGGCCTCTCTACACTTTTAATGCTCTATGACCTCTGGAAGGGAAGGAGAAAGATGTTGATATGAAAGAGCCATGGCTCTTTGATATGTCTAAAGGTGATTCAATCTCTGATTTGTTGTTGAAAGATCAAAAGGAATGTCTTTTCAAGGGTTACTTTGTTGCTACCTGAGAGGACCTAAAGAAGATATTAAGGTATTGCAAATGGCATAATATTAACACCCACAACATTAACCAATGTATGAAATTCTTCAATGTCATGAAGCATACCATCAAGGAAGGCCACCTCAAGCTTATAGAAAAGCGAATGAGGACCGACACAAGCCCACTCCCAACCATATTTGCCTTGACAAAAGTTGGTCTTGTTTTGTCATTTTGTATAGTCTCGATTGGTAGAACCCAAAAGCAAGAAACTCATGAACGAGATAGTCTCTTAGTTGGTCCTAGAACATAGCTGATTCGAGGGCCTACATAACATTTGGTGAAGTTGAGTGATCACAATCCGAGGAGGGAATGGTGCACCAATGATAAGCAAGATTTGCCTAGACCCCTCCAAGTATCTTGCCATAATGACCGATTATACCTTCAAAGAAACCCATGGTCCATCTTAGAAAGGGGAAGCCTTGTTGATGTGCAAATAAAAAATGGTAGCCATATTGTCAAGAGCCATCTCAAAGATGATGACCACACTACAACATGAGAATCATACTCGACTTGGACAATTGCAAACAAACACAAACACATTCAAGTCAAGCAAGGACCGATTCAAGTGGTTGAGGTATTCAATCACGATGGAATGACCACCTTGGATATATTAAGAGGTGATCGAGTCAAGGCTCAAGGTCAAATGGTCAAACCTTGAATCGGTCCTAGGGTCAATAATGGGTGAAAAGCTTACCATGAAAGTGCCACTCTAGGCAAAGGGTGTAATGGAGGAAAGCGATAAAACTGAAGACATCCTTCAAGGAACTAGAGACATCTTCCTATTTCATTTGCACCCATTTCTTCCAAATTTTGGTGAGGAGTTGAAATATGATTACCCTTAGTAGTGGAAAAGACTCAAACAATGAAGGAAAGTCCCTCACAGCTCAACCCTAAGGGAGGAGATAGGCATGCATTGCGTTGCGAAGCTTATCGAAGGGAATTAGCACCATACTAGATTACAAACAAGTGGATTTACGGGGAGACACACCAAGAAAACTGAAAGTGCACCTATATTTCCTTCAAGAGGAAACCAATGAATGAATCAAAGTAGTCTTCAAAGAATGGAGAAGTGGTTGGAAAGCCTCCATCGAAAACAATTCGAAGGGAGCCCATCAAAAGATTGAGGTGGCCAAGATCATTTGGAGAATAGGCCTATGAGCATACATGACTCAACTTATGGAAGAAACCAAGAACGAGGATCTCTTGAGCCTCGAATACTGAGGATCATGATGTTCAGGAAAACAAAGCTCTATTCTAACAACACCCAGTGAATTGAAGCCCTGAGGAGATCCTAGTCTCATGGAAGTGCCAAACGATGCATCAAAAGATAGGAAAATAAAGTGACAAGAATGAGACTTTGTGTCAACCTTGGTTCAACAGGCTAGCGAATCTGATAGAAAAGTCTTGTATACTCGCAAGTTGATCTCCAATAACTATTGTCGTGGGCCACGACTGAAAGTAGCTACTCGTTGGATGGTGCTTAAATATCCGGTGAGGATTTTGATACTAATGCCTTCTATCTCTTAGAAGGTATGGGTGGCTACTCATTGGATGATGCTTAAATATTGAGTGAGGATTTTGATATTGATGCCTTCTATCTCTTGGAAGGTCTGATTACTATTTTTTTAAGAGGGTTTGCTTTCATTTCGTCGGATTTTTACAACATGGATTACAAAAATTATGAGCATTGCTTTGGGGCGTTCCTGCTTAGCGACGTGCTGCAGAGCCCGAATGCAGTAAGAAGTAAGCAAGGGCCACTACATTTTCGCCCGAATGTAGTGAATCAATTGTAGAGAGGGTTCCCACATCATGGACGGGTGTGGGTAAAGAAGTTAGTCCCGCTACATTACCGCCCGAATGTAGTGAAAAAATTTCAGAGAGGGTCTTCGCATTTTGATTATGGACGGATGCGGGGGGTAAGGAAGCTAGTCCTAGATAATAAGATTCGTATTGGTTCTTGGAATATCAAAATATTATCGGGTAAGCTAATGGAGGCGGTAGATACTATGATTCGGAGAAAGATACATATTCTATGTTTACAAGAGACAAAATGGGTTGGAGAAAAAGCAAAGGAGATAGAGGATACATGTTTTAAATTATGGTACTCAGGTAAAGAAAAGGCTCGAAACGGAGTTGGTATTATCATAAATAAAGATTTAAAGGAGAGTGTAGTAGACATACAACGATATGGTGACCGAATCATGACATTGAAATTAGTCTTAGGAGCAGAGGTTTTGAATATAGTTTGTGCTTACGCACCCCAAGTAAGACTAGAAGACAGTATAAAGACAATTTTTTGGGAAGAGTTAGATAAGGTGTTTCAAAAGATTCCACAAAGGGAGATGATTTGTTTAGGAGGAGATTTAAATGGACATGTCGGTAAAGAGGCATTAGGATATCAAGGGATTCATGGAAACTTTGGTTTTAGGGATATAAATGAGGAAGGTAGGGAGATTTTAAATTTTGCTATGGCATTTGATCTCATTATAGCCAATACAATCTTCAAAAAACGATATGAACATTTAATTACTTATAAGAGTGGCTTATCACAAACACAAATTGATTACTTTATTTGTAGAAAAAAAGATAGAGCGTGTTGTATAGATTGTAAGGTAATTCTAGGAGAAAGCTTAACCACCCAACATCGACTTTTAGTTATGGATTTACAAATAAAAAAATGGACAAAGAAGAAAAGAGTGCATCGAGCTATTCGGACTAAATGGTGGAACCTCAAAAGCGAGAAAGAAGATATATTTAAACAGAAAGTCCTTCAAGGAGATGTTTGGAATTATGTTGGCACACCCTGTGATATGTGGAACAATATGGCTATACATATTAGGAAAGTGGCAAAAGATGTGTTAGGGGTATCTAAGGGAGGTGTACCGGCACAAAAAGAAGCTTGGTGGTGGAGTGAAGTAGTACAAAATAAAATCAAGGCAAAGAGGGCATGTTACAAATTACATTATGCTAAGAAAACTAGTGAAACTTTAGAAGCTTATAAGAAAGCAAAGAAGGAAGCAAAAAAGGCCGTTAGTGAAGCAAAAGCTAAGATTTGGGATGACCTATATAAAAAACTCAACTCAAAAGAGGGTGAAAGAGATATTTTTAGGATAGCTAGGGCTAGAGATAAGAAAACTAAAGATCTTAATTATGTTAGATGCATAAAAGACGATGAAAAAATTCTAGTGGCAAATGATGATATAAGAAATAAATAGAAAAACTATTTTTATAATCTTTTTAATGAAAATAAAGATGTTAGTATTAGTTTAGGAAATTTAGCCAAGTCAGAAAAGTATATAAATCACAATTTCTACTGACGTATTCAAAAGAATGAAGTCAAAGAGGCTCTTAAACATATGAAGAGTGGTAAATCGGTAGGACTAGATAATATTCCTATAGAAGTTTGGAAAATACTTGGAGAAATAGGAATCACTTGGCTCACAAGACTATTTAATGAAATATGGAAAAACCAAAAGATGCCCAAGGAATGGAGAGCAAGTACACTTATACCCATATATAAGAACAAAGGAGACATTCAAAATTGTGCGAATTATCGAGGTATCAAGTTAATGAGCCATACTATGAAATTATGAGAAAGAATTATTGAACATAGGTTAAGACAAGTATCAAGTACAACAGAGAACCAATTTGGATTTATGTCTGGCAGATCTATTATTGAAGCGATTCACCTTTTGAGACGTCTTATAGAACATTTTAGGGCAAAAAGGAAAGACCTTCACATGATATTTATTGATCTAAAAAAAGCTTATGATAGAGTACCGAGGGAGGTTCTTTGGAGAACATTGAAAAAAAGAGGTATCCCATTGACATATATTAACCTTATAAGAGACATATATGATGGTGCAAAAACATGTGTGAGGACTCATGAAGGAACGACAAACTTCTTTGAAGTTAATATTGGGTTACATCAAGGATCAACTTTAAGTCCATACTTATTTATAATGGTGATGGATGAGTTAACAAAACATATTCAAGATGAAGTACCTTGGTGTATGTTATTTGCAGATGACATTGTATTAGTGGAGGAGTCTAAGGAAAAAGTTAATAGAAAATTGGAACTTTGGAGAGAAACATTAGAAAGCAAAGGCCTCCGACTTAGTAGAACAAAGACAGAATATATGGAATGTAAGTTTGATCATTTGGCTACTTCAGAGGACATAGAAATTAAAATTGGTACACATTGCATTCCTCAAAAGGAAAGTTTTAAATACCTAGGGTCAATTTTTCAAAGTGATGGAAGAATTGATGGAGATGTTACACATAGAATTAATGCTGGTTGGTTAAAATGGAGAGGAGCATCAGGTATTCTTTGTGATAAGAAGATACCATTAAAATTAAAAGATAAATATTATAGAGCAGCAATTAGGCCTGCCATGTTTTATGGTTCTGAGTGTTAGGCAGTTAATCATCAACATGTACAAAAGATGTCTGTGACAGAAATGAAGATGTTGAGATGGATGAGTGGTCATACAAGAAAAGACCGTATACATAATGAGGTTATTAGAAACAAATTAGGAGTGACACCAATAGAGGATAAAATGAGAGAACATCGTTTAAGATGGTTTGGACATATAGAAAGAAGATCAAAAGAAGAACCTGTAAGATTGTTAGAAAAACTAAATTCGGAAAGTATTAAAAGAGGTAAAGGACGACCACAAAAGTATTGGAAAGAAACAATAAAGAATGATCTAGTTTATTGTGAGTTAAATGCTAACATGGCACACGATAGGGATCTGTGGAAACAAAGAATCCATGTAGCCGACCCCGTCTAGTATGGGAAAAGGCTTAGTTGTTGTTGTTGTTGTGGTTTGCCTTCATAGAACATGAACAAACTAATGAGGATGAAGACTTACTAGCAGATGGACCAGAGTGGGCGACCTTGATCAGTGGGATAGACTTGCTGATTATCTTTGACAAACCATCAAAAGCCGCCATGAAACATCTTTGACCATTATAAATCAAGGTCATTGTAGATGGTCACCCATTTTAACATTGTGTTTGTCTACATGTGTCATGCTAAATATGATGCCTCATGACATCTTATGGAAAATCAATATGACAATTTTCGATTTGATCTCTACTAATCTCAAGACATGCAACTTTTGAGGAGAACCATTTGTCATTGTGGGTGATAGCCATGGAACTTATGTTGGGATCAAAGACTTCAAATACTCCTTCTTCATGAATAAGCCAACCCTGGGTATTCGTTACTCCTAAGTGAGATTAGATACACATGAATTCATCAAAAAGATGATGTTGTGTTATGATGATAAGGTCAAAGTGGTCAACACCAAGGATGACCCCTCCAGCGAAGTGTAAACACTCTAAATTTTTCTTAAGAAAAATCTACATTTGGATCATAAAGTTGGTTTTAAATATTCATTTTTAGCACATGAAATGATTTTGAAAATCTAGGATATTTGAGCAAAAGCAGTTTCAATTTGAAGATGCAAAAGTGTTTTAGATCCAATTGAGGAGACCCTACAATAACAAGATAACATCAACATACATGCCACCTAGCATGGACCTAGAGTGGGTTGTTCATGGGCTGAGCCCAACTTCTTTGATGTGCCATTTATGTGTTTTTAGCCTAAGCCTTGTCATTTTCATAAAACCAACTTTGATTTTCTTAACCTCTCCATTATTAAACATCATTAAGCTTTAATTGTGTCCATCCATTTCACCTTAACCTTTTTCCTAGTCTCATCAAGTTGAATCTTAGGGGAACCTATTAGGCTATATAAGTATATGTGTATATATATATATTCATATCTATTGATATATTAGACATATATGTATATGCATGTAAAAACACACACACATATACGTGTGTGTACTTGGCTTGATTAATATAGTGTATGTATATGCAAGGCCAAGTGCATGTGCTTGATGCTTGATGCTTGAAAATATATTTGGAAAAGGGCGTCTTCTTCTATATGTAAAGTTTCTAAAATTTAAATTTTATCCAAGAGTTTACATAAGTTTCAAAATTTTGAATTTCATTCAAAAGTTTTCAAAATTTTTCATAATTTCCAAAATCCAAAATGTGAATTATTTATTTATGGTTTCAAAATTTTTAAAATTTAAATCATGTTCATGGATTTGAAAAGTTAAAAATTTGATTTTTGTATTTAGAAAGTACATAAATTTGAATTATATTTTTATAGTCCAAATTTCAAAAACATCAACTATGTTCATAGATTTGGAAAGGCGATGATCTGATTTAGGGATTTGGAAAGACATAAATTTAAATTGTATGGTTAAGGATTTAAAAAGTCAAATAAATCTAACTATATATTCAAAGTTTTAGAAAGCCATTGCATAGTTGGAAAGCTATCTCATGCATGTGAATTTTGGAAAATTGATTTGTACTTTAATACATCCATTTAACTTGTATAAAATTTTGGATTATGAGCCTATGTATATTTTAGATTATATTATCAGTAGTTATCACCTTTATTTAATTAGATTTTTATAGGCCCATTATATTCAAAAGCATCCATTGAGTGTTAAATATTGCATGCTAATTATGTCCTTGATCATTATATACTAGTTAGCATATATATTGCATTGTAGTTAATATTTTTCTTGCATTAGCATCATAATAGTTGCATCATAGGCATATTGCTTTTACATATCTCAAGCTCTAAAATCTCATCTAGGAAGCATTAAAATTCTGCCCCCATTATTAGAGTTTTTGATAAATTGCATGGTATTTGTATAGTCCTTCAAGTTGTTGTCCTACAACTCAATCATAACCAAAAAGCCTAATTATATCACCCAAATTATCTCATAAGACTCACATGACTCATCCTCCACAATCCAACCTAATTGAATTTTCTTTTATCCATCAATTATCTAATAAAAGGTCAAGGAAACAATTAGCCATAATCTGCCCCTAAGAACTTATATAGATTTATCCAAGATACAAGTGTGTTTTTAGGTGATGCAAATTAGAAATGCAAGATATCTAACCCAATCAACCTAAATCATCCTTAGAATATCCTTAGAACATTACACTCACAATTGAAAAACAAGCTACCCCCTTTTATTGCTCATCTCTTCTTAAGTGTACACGAATTGTTTATTTGAATAAGCCAAAAAAATACTAGTACAAAGGTTGACCCTTCTCCGGCAGGATAAGAAGACTTTATAAAAACAATCAACACGGGGACCACATGCATTAAGAGCGATTTAAGGTAAGTCCCGAAACATGATTTCGTATTTGTTCCTTTCTTTTAAGTAGGTTGTTGTGAGTTGAGGTTTCGCAAAACAAAAGTTTACATGCAATTCTATTTTGGCATGTTGTGTGGGACCCATAGGTTTGACAATTCATTTGACTAATCTAGATTGGTAATTCCTATTAGTTTCATAAGCAACTTGATTGAAACACCTCACACAAGGTATACATAGTGTAGAGCATACATACTTATGACACACATTCACGTAGGTACATACTAGTGAACGCACACACACCATTTTTTTGTATATTTAAGTATATATTACATATCACACAAACACACATATAAGCACTTAGCCTTTCTTGGTCTATCGGATCTTCAAAAAAAATCATGTTTCCACACTCATATCAAACTCTATCCGAGGCCAATATCTTGTTTGTCTCACAATTTTCTCGAATCCAAAGAAAGCATGAACTTGTAGATTATGTAACTTCCTTCTATCATCAATCGCTTCAACCGAAATCTAGCACCTCTAGAGAATACGAGGGTGTACTATAGTTCCTAAAGATCCAACTCGAACATACCCAACTTGAGAACCAAAGCATGAAGATAGAAAAGAGAAAAACGAATATAGTGAGATGCAAGACAAAGAGAAAGAAGTCAATTCACACCTAAACAACTTGGACAATAAACAAACTAAGAGTAGTGATGAGGCACAAATTAAGAAGAGATCATACAAATCTAAGGAGCTAAGATTCATCAAAAAAAGGTTTATCTAAGGAGTACAAGTAATGAAAAAGGAAGATACTAAATAGGATATTTCCTACCATTGGATTATGAGATGGATAGTAATGATGACATACCCAAATTTCATCAATTTGACGTTAAAGAAGATCCAAATTGTCACCTACAATAAGAACAATCAAGAAAAGTCAAGATTCTACTAAATTGATCTATTGGTTCCTTCACAATTTTAATGGTGAAGCTTCTAGGTGGATGTCTTGTCAAAATATGAGTCAATATATAACTTTAAAGATTTAGCCAAAACCTTCGTGAAAAGATTTAGTCATAATATGGAGGTCGCCCCCACCCTACCTATTTTTATGGATACTAAACAAGGAAGAAGTGACAATGCTCATGTCTTTACCCGGTGGAGAACTATCTTAGAAAATTCTTATCTTAGAAAATTTTCATCCCATGTTGAAAATTATGTTAGCCCTTTATGAGATTTCAACTTTTGAAAATTTAATAAAGAAGGCTATTCTATTTGAGTCAAACTTGAGGAAAGGAGTCTTTGATAAATTTTTAAAAATTAAACCTACTAAAGACAAGCTTAAGATCTAGATCCATAACTAAGATAGGTTCAAAAGGTAAAACTCTAAATCTAAACCTAAGGAGTCATCTCTTGCTACCTCTCATTAGTCTAGGCCTAAGAAAATTCGTGTCTCTATACCAAAGAACTAGGAAAAGAGAGAAAGTAAGACAAGAACATTCCAGAACCCTAAGTAGACTATGGATAGAAAATTTACATCTCTAGGACAACCCTCACGAAAGTCCTAGATATCATTTTGAATCGTCGTCTGATCACTCTTCCTCATATGCTACCTAATCCAACTCTAAAGGGGCAGTACCCCAATAGGTACTATCACTTCTATAGGCTCAATTTGCATGATACTAATGAGTGCATCTTCTTGAAGCATATGATCGAAGATTTGATTAATCAATAGGAGATTGTCCTTACTACTGAACTCGAGCCTAATAAGAAAAACAAAAATCATGATGTCTTCAAAACCCCATTCTCTCAACATAATGGAGCCAAAATTACAAATATTCTATTCTAGAGGTCATGTGTAAGTAAAAAATAGCTAAGCCAAACACCTCCACATCATTCACCTGTTAAGCATCTCATCCACCAAAGGTTCTATTTGTAGAGCCCTATTACCTCATCAGTTCCCTAGGAAGCAGAACCATATTCTAATACTTGGTCCTCTAAGGGGAATCCTCTATTGATCTTTCTTGTACTTCCTCTAACCATTCACATGTGGACAAGGTTACTCGGTTGTATCAAATATACAAACCTACATACCTTAGAGATCCACATAGACTTAGATCTAAAGTTTTGAAAATTTGAGCTCTCAAAGGTCCAATGCCAACCTACGAAAAGAAGAAGGAACCCTTACTTGAATATGACTTAGAGAGTCACCTTGCCGGAACACAAGTTCATATCTTTTACCCTAGAACTCATAAAATTGTCATCTACCATAGGAAGGTCATAGAATACATCCTTAGCAAGGTGAAAGTCTCTAATAATACCTCTCTTCAGTCCTTATATGTCATCATGTCACCTAGCTTGACCCAAACACGCATCACTTCCTCCGAAAATGACTTGTCTAGACCCAAATTGCCACATGATCAAACCTTATACATCATACTAAGGGTAAATGGTAGGCTCCTATCTAGGTGTCTTGTAGATTAGGGTAGAGGCCTCAAGATTCTTATTCTTTGAGTGACCCTCTAGATTGGGATCATCAAGGATCAACTAACTCCCATGACAACCACACTTTCAGCCTAGAAGCTACTGCCATCCTCACCAATGAAACCAATCCTATTATTCACCCGGCCCTATTATATGTTATGAATATAAACACATCCTATAACTTATTCTTAGGTCGTCTTTGAATTCATGACCTAAATGTTGTGCCTTCTACCTATCATCTTTGCATTAAGATTCCTTGGCATAGTCATACAATTGTAGTTATAAGAGAGAACATTGTTATTCATCTCATTGGGGCACGGGTCTTAGTTTTGATCTCCTATTCTCAGTCTCTCACCCTATTGAGGCTAGTGCACCTTGTCATTTAGATCCTAACCTCACTATTTTTGCTACCTATACCTTCTCCCAAATGACTGTTACTAATCATTCTAATTGCTTCAATATACCACATTCTAGGGTCTTAGAGATTGTGATTAGTGTCCATCCACACCTATAGAGCCACAAATATATTTGGCTTAGGTTATGACAATGTAGTTGACCTTGACTATCTTCATCCTGTTGTTTGGGTTCAGGGTTAGGCCTTTATGACTCATCTTCTAGCCAACCTATATTCACTTCTGAGAGGGTCATTAACAACCCTGGGTTTGATTGCTTTGGTATCAAGTCACTATTTTAAGCCTTGATTCTAATTCTAGTCCTTCTCTGTGACAAGTGGCTCGTCAAATTGAAATTCTTTTGATGCCAACCTCATTTAACCCGCTAGAAACAAGCCCTCCTCCAAGCTTGATTCCATCCAACCCGAAAAGTCACTTGGATAGAGTTTAGGTTCCCTTGAATGCCAACTTATTTGGATTGAAAAATTAAGTTGAACCTCACCCGACTTCAACGTCCACATCAACAAGAAAAGAGAAATTGGATATTAAGACAAAGCTCTAGATCTAGTTCTTGATTCGGAAGCAAAAGCTATGGAGTTGAACGGGATTGGTACCATAATTCGTTTAATTGGGTATACTCACCTTTGGGTTCCTTTATCTATTGAGAAAGAAAACGTGACATTTAAGTTTAGTATCTCTTGACATCAAAAAATTTATGAAGACATGTGGCACGAGGTGGAGAGTTTTGAAAATTGAAAGATTATGATGTCGAGCGTACGAAGACAAGTCTACGTACCTGAGTTGATCTTACATGTTATAGGGTCAGTTTACACCCCCCAATCGGTATAGTAGTGAAAAGAGTATTAGGAGTAAAGAAGTGACGAGTTATTGGGAATCATGTTTGAAAAGCTCGATACAATATTTGTTGTTTTCGTGAAAGCTTATAAATAAGCATGTATAATCAAAGATGAGCATTCACAAAATAGTTATAGTCTTCTTTCTTCTTTTACTATCTTTAGGAGTAGATGTAACTAGTCCTATAACTAGTCTTTTCATATCCCTTAACACATCGAGTACCTTGCAATCTCATTGGCAACCAAGATATGCACAATTGGATTCTCGGGGACCCATTCCATCACCTCATGTCTTATCAAATCATGTTTTTTCCTTGAGAACGAGGGTTAGAGTTCACTAACATACCCTTCATCATCTAATATTTGTCACGAGCTTACCGTGCTCAGCCATTCGTGTGGAGCTACTACTCCGGATGGCAACACATATTTAGTACACTCAGTGGGATATATAAGCTTACTTATGGGGTTACCTAGTTTATGCATACTTGATCCGGTCAAGTTTATTCCATGGTATCATCTAACAAACATGTTGATCATTCACCCCCCGATGCACAACACTTCACCACTAGTCTCAAACGATATAGTGGGACATCCCACACTAGCAAAAGGAGGCTACATCGGCTATGCCTCACATACGATTGAATGAAGATATTGTTATGCCTAGGTGTTGTTTTGACACACAACATCTTCTTAGGCTATCAGTTAATAATTGGTTAGAGAGGGAGTTCGGAGATCTTTGAAGGGTGTTGTTTTGACACATGGCGGAAATCATGCCTAGGTTTCTTAAATGGATGGGACTGTAGAGATTTTTAGGCATAAAATTAAGAAGTAAAAGCAAAAGACTTTTTCATGAGTGTTCCTTCGATTTTTTGGTAACCATGTGTATTCTTATCAATAGTAAAGCTTTAAATATATGATACATTTAAAAAATAACTCCTCTATATGTATATATACATTTTGAAGTCTCACTTGTGCATGCTAAACCCATGTTTAATGCAATATATGCATATATCTATACATATGTATATATTACGAAATTTGTATGCACATATATGTAAAAGCCGACACATATTGTGTATCCACTACATATAATTTTCTTTTAATAAAATCTCTATGGACCTTGTATTATATAAACCCATTTAGGGCTCGACTCAACAAGTCTTTAGGATAAAAGTGGGACTAATTGGGTTAAATGAACTAAGGCCTCCCAAAGGGGCTGGAACAGGCTCAGATATACGTCAAAGGGGCTAGACCCAGACCTTGGTTGACCAATATGTTGGACAATTCTTGGAGGGACCCACATTGATATCATATATTCGTTGTCAAATCTTTAAGTAGGATCATCTTTCTTCTCTTTAAATAGCCATATTCATATTAGTTAATGTATTGATGAAGTAGATTCAGAAGTGGTCCATAAGTATTTGCTCTTCAATTATCTTCTTTCAAACTGAATCTAGATCTGGATTTGAATGTTATGGTTGTATTGGATTAATCTGCAATAGGACTCTAGATTATGGGAGTTTTTACTTTTCAAAACCACCTGAACTTGGTTTTTGTATTAGTTAAGCTTTGTGTAAATTAAGACAGATGATACCATTTCATGTGCCTCGAAATTGGCTTTTCGAAGACCAATTCTCAAAATCATATTTTGTTAGAAAAAATTGGGTATTTACAGTTGCCTTTTGCCAAAGTATTTAGGTTTTTTATTTTGTTTGACAAGCCTCAAGCAGACCTACTAAAACATAAACATACTGAATTACCATAAATTCTATTCATTTTATCACTTTTCTTACATGCAGCAGCCACTATAAACTGAATTTGGTTAAGATAGCATGGTGGACGTTGGTGTAACTATGTCGTAATGCTCTTTCTATTCCATATCGAGGTAGAGAAACTCATAGTGGAGTTGCCTAGCATGCCATGTAGATGTTTCTCCGACAAGCAAGAGTTCTACCAACATTATCTACTTATGGTTCCCAAGATGTGTTATTGTCATTTTTTATAATGCCTTTCATCTCTCCTTGCGTTGGGCACTTGTTGGTCAGTTTCTTCATATGGATAGACTCCTGAAATAGTAAGCTTCTTTCAAATAAAAATATTTGGACTTTTGAAAGAGCTTATTTGTATTTAGTTGTTGACCTTAAGTGTATGATGATGATTATAATATTTAATGTATTTATTGAGTCCATTGTCCATTGAATTGTTGTATATGATTAATTGTGTTTATTATGTTTTATATATATATATATATATATATATATATATATATATATATTAGTAAGATCATATTAGCAACAAAATAGAAAAGGATTAGTGTCACTGAACCTTGTCAGGGGTTAGCAAGAGTTTAGCCATGAAATGTAGAAAGGAAACAACTAAGAAACATTCCATAGTAAATTAGTGGCCGAAATAGAAAAAAAGTTTGTGAAGGATTTGCACCAGAATCACAAGGGATTAGCAACTTTGTGACAAACTTTCGGTTGCTAATTTGCAACTAGAATTATGGAAGGGTTAAATTCTAATGCCAAGCTGTTGCCATTCCCTCACTAAAGTGTATTTATGTGTGTGCATGTGTGTGTATATGTGTATGTGTGTGTGAATCTTGAAAAGAATAGTGCTTGTTGTACAACCAAACCTTACACCAACAGCAAGAGCATAGAGAGGACCGTGAAGAAAAGCTTGAGTGATTGTTAAGGAAAAGAGACGAATTAGTGATAAAAAATTTATTGTTATTTAATGAAAGATAAAGGAGGGTTACATTAGGCTCCGACAACCAGTATAAAATTTTGTCAGATTTATCAACCATAGATTCTAGACATTATGATTATTGTGTTGGGTTGTAAGCTAATAAAAATGGTAGATACTATGATTAAGACAAAGTTTTATTTCGATGTTTCTAAGAGACAAAGTGCATTGGAGAAAAGAAGATTGAGAACACAAGTTTTAAATTATAGTACTCCAAAAAAGAAAAGACTTGAAATGAAGTTGGTATTATTGTAAATAAATATTTAAAGATAGTATAATTGACATACAATGGCATGGCGAGAAAATTATGATGGTGAAATTAGTGTTACGAGTAGAACCTTTGAATATAATGTATATTTTTACACCCTCAAGTAGGACTATAAAATAGTATAAAGAAGACATTTTGAGAGGAGTTAGATAAAATAAAGAATTTCACAAAGATAGATTATTTATCTGAGAAGAGATTTAAATGGATATGTAGGTAAAGAGATATAAGGATATTAAAAGTATTCATGAAAACTATGTCTTTAACTTTGAGATTTATAGCCAATGCAATTTTCAAAAAATGAGATGAACATTTAATTACTTATAAGAATGGTGGAACTTTAAAAATAAGAAAGAATGTATGTTTAAACATAAAGTTCTTCAAGTAGATGCTTGAAATTATGTAGGTACACCTTCTTATATGTGGAATAATATAGCTAAGCATATTAACAAAGTGGCAAAAGATATGTGAGATAAATATAACAGAAGCATATCGGCACAAAAGGAAGTTTGGTAGTAGTATGAAGTAGCGTAAGACAAAATTAAGGCTAAGAGGCAGTCACACATCCTAAGAGATGGGTAGTTAAGCTTGGAATGTTTATAAGAAAGCAAAGAAAGAAGTGAAAAAAGTCGTTACATCAGTAAAACAAAAACCAAAATTTGAGAGAATTTGTATAAAAATCTCAACTCATAAGAAGGTGAAAGAGATATTTTTAGAGGTTAGCTACAACTGGAGATAAGTTTTTTATCAATAAATATCATGTGAAGCTTATTTTCTACACTAAAAGCTAAGAATGGCAAGAGATATTCTTCAAACAATCTCAAGAAAGAGATGTATCACATTGACACACATTAATCTTATACGAGATATATATTGATGTACAAAAATGTGTGAGGAGCCATAAAATGACTAACCTTTTTTATGATAATATTGGATTACACTAAGGATCGACTTTAAGTTTATATTTATTTATATTATTTATTTTCAAGTTAACAAAATATATTGAAGATAAAATATCTTGGTATATGTTATTTGCATATAACATTGTGTTAATAGATGAATCTACAAAAAAAGTTAATAGAAAATTAGAATTATGAGAGAAATATTAGAAGGCAAAGGCTTCTTACTAGTAGAACAAAGAAGAATATATTGAATGTAAGTTTGATTTGGTTCCTTCACATGACATAGAAATTAAGAGTGACGCATATTGCATCTCTCATAAGAAAATTTTAATTACTTAAGGTCAGATTTTCATAATAATGAAAAAATTGATGGATATGTTATGTATAGAATTAATGGAGATTGGTCAAAATAGAGAGATGCATTAGGTACTTTATGTGATAAAAAGATATCATTAAAGTTGAAAGTTAAATATTATAGAGGAACAATTAGACTCACTATATTTTATGGTTATGAGTGTTGGGCAGATCAACATGTAGAAAGATATTCGTAAAAGAACCGCAAATGTTAATATGAATGATGGTTACACAAAAAAAGATATTCGTAATGAGGTTATGAGATTATCATAAACAAATTAGGAGTAGCACTAATGGTAAAATGAAGAGAAATCATTTAAAATGATTTAAACATGTAGAAAGAATAGCAAAGAAAGCTTGAGTAAGAAGGTATGAAAAATTGTAAAAATATTAAAAAGACCACAAAAATGTTAGAAAGAAACGATAAAAAATGATGTAGCTTATGCTTAGTTAACTGCTAGGCACTATGAAAATAAAGAATCAATGCAGTCAACACCATATACTATTAGAAAGGCTTAGTTGTTGTTTCTTATTTAACAACAGAATTTTGGTAAAGGAATTGTGAAAAAATAGCCATAGATTAGCAAAGGAAATCTCTTGCCAAAAATTTGTCACCAAATTCGTGCAACAAACTCCTTTTGTCACAAATCTGTGGCTGAGTCGTTGCTGACTTGATCGGCGAAGGAACAACAACGTCATCCAGCAGGATTCTTGCCGTGGAATGCTGCAGTTTGTGATATGTAACCATCATTTTCTGTGCTTCATTAGAATAACGTTTTGGTTTGCATGCAAAGGCGTCAACCAACGTGGCAAAGCTCTCAACTCCACCAAACTCCAGGCATGAGTTCAATTCGTGGGGCTTCATACCTGCCTTGTTATAACCAAACAATAATAATGATAATATCATTTTCGTTTGTCGACATGTAACTGTAGTGATTATTTATTGTCTGGCATACAGTTTTGCCATTCTAATTAGCTAAAAATTCTAGAGTTGACAGTGGGCTATTAGCCAGTGATAGAAGTCCATCATTCAAATGGATGAGAGACACAACTGAGATAGTCTTGGATATGGAGATACGACCAAATAAAGCTTTAAGAAAAAGGTTTGAAGAATCAGATGAACACTTTAGACAAAGGTCTCTTTGTTAAGTGTTCAAAGGAAACAATTAAAAACATGAACATTTTTAATTCATTTTGATGTTGTGAACTTTATACCAATTAAAAATCCATGTGAACGTGGCTTAGTGTGAAAAAAGTCTTGGTTTTAGTTTTAGTTAATTATATGAGTAAATGTTTGATTTAAATCTAAAATGACTTTAATTTCGAGCTAGCTATGAGATTCGGAATTAAGGTATAGTGTACTCATCACCAGTTACATCATTGGAGGAAAGATGACACAATACCGGACACGAATTTGAGGTTCGAATCTGAGCCGAGTACAGTATGCCCGTCCCCGACCCGCTACCCCTAGACTAAGCGCTCAGCAGCACCGTCCATACACCAGAAGGGAAGGGTCGAGATGTCACTTACGTCATAAAAAACTATCCCATCTTCGTCAAACCTTATCCTTCATCCGGCGAGCTTCTTCACCCAAAGCTTCAAACTTTGAACAGGAGAGAGAGGCCGTTTAACTCGCCGACCGTCTCCGTCATCTCCTTCTTTCCCCAATTCAAGCAGAGAAGAAAGACTCCCTCTACACAGCCCCCCTTTGTCCTTGCCTTGAGTTACAGATAGATAGAGCCCCCAGTTACTTAGAACACATCTTCATCATCCTCTTCTAAATCTAGAGAGAAACTCAATCTCGCTCCCATATTCCTCTTCCAAATCTACAGAGAAACCCACTCACTTCCAGATTTCATACTTTCCTCCCAACCGAGAGAGAGAGAGAGAGAGAGAGAGAGAGAGAGAATGGCCAGCCAGCTACTGTTCCACCCACTGAGTGTAAAACCTCAGCACAACTCCTCTTCTCATCTCCCTTCTCTCACTACCATCCACTCGACGCCTCGCAGGGTGGTCGGAGGAAGCAAGCGGCTGGCTCTCCGTAGAGTGGCGGTGGCGTACAAGGTCAGGATCGATCACGAGGGGAAGAGCACGACGGTGGAAGTGGACGAGGACGAGACCATCCTGGGTCGGGCTCTGGAGGAAGGGCTCGAGGTGCCGCACGACTGCAAGCTCGGGGTCTGCATGACGTGCCCCGCGCGGCTGGTGAACGGGGAGGTGGACCAGAGTGAAGGGATGCTGAGCGACGACGTGGTGGAGCAAGGGTACGCCCTGCTCTGCGCCTCCTACCCACGCTCCGACTGCCACATCAAAATTATACCGGAGGAGGAGCTCCTCTCCCTCCAACTCGTGACCTCCAACGACTAAATTATATACTCCACCTACCTATTTTGCTGCCTACTTTCATCGCTTCCATTTCCTTCTTTTTTATCTTCTTCGTTTTCCTTGGCCGACTTGATGCTTTGGCGTCGATTGGTACTGCTTATATTGGTTGTTTCATGTTGAGAGAGAGAGGTTATTTTCACATATACAATTTTGTTTACTGTGTTGTGAATGATTTTCATCAAGAATGTTTATTTTAACTAAGTGGGATGACTCTAAAAGTTGAGATGGGGAGGTCAATTAATTTCTGGCCCAAAGAGGGGCAGATGGCTTTGATCGATTCTTCTATATGCAGTTTACTGATAAAAATAAAGGTCGGTAATACGAGTGAATAACATCAAATTGAAATAATGTCTCTTGGGTTCGAGCTCCAAGAGTGCTTGATTTGGTAACCAATCACCTCGTGGAGGTGGTAGCTTGCAACACTGTTCTGGCCTTGTTGAATTAGCATTCTTGAGGGCATGTGTCTTCCGTTAGAGGTTTGTCTCCGTTACTGATGCTTCTCAAATGCATTTGAAAACATGGTATCTCCTCTTCCAAAAGCTTCTTTGGAGGGTGACAGATATGTTTCTTCACCCTTCCAGCAAGTTGCACTGACATTTTGTAGCAAATGACATTGTTGAAAAGAGGCAGTGTTGCGGGATGAAATGAAAGATTTGATTCATGCATCAGGCGAAATTTAATATGTTTCTTCGCCAGAGCGATACGCGACCATGAAAGGTATTTTGGAATATGTGCTGCGGAAAATGGTTTGATGAATCGAATTAATCATCCCAATATGCTTGAATGATCACAAGACTCATTTTGCTGGATAGACTTCATTCTCCCAACAGGAAATATAACAGAGCAGAGTAAACAGATCTACTATGAAGCATATCTGTGAAATAAAGGCTGAATGAAGCTCTCATTGGTTGGGACTCCCATAATCAACATGTCCTCATTCTGATAGAGCAAAGTAAATCTCTTCTGTTCTTGGTCACAGCTTTCTTCCGAACACTAAAATCCACTTTTTCCAAGTCAAAAACAATACCAACATAACCATGACGGCCCCTAGCATTCACTTCTACTTGTAATGCAAAGCCTGAACAGAAAATTACCAAAAATTTAGGATTTCGTGGAACCCATATTTCCACAAATAGTTTAAACGACTAAAGGGTGCGACTCTTTTCATTGGGCTCGTATTGCACTTGCAGCTCGTTCAGAGTCCAGTTCTCCTTTTAAAGATGAAACTCTCTTAGCACCATTCCACAAAGTCTCAGGCCCGAAATTTGTGAGAGTTTCGCAAAGTTCCATTATCCAAAGGAGCCCAAAAGACACGCTTCTTTTCAACAATCCTTCTGACAACTTCTTTCGCCCACGATTTACTTTCTCAAAGTACTGGATCAGCAAGGTGCTCCATCAAACTCCTTCAGTTTCCTGCTCGACTGCAAGCAAATTTCACCAGTGCGACGCCAAGATGTTTATACATGGACTTTGATTTTCCAACACTAAACCCAAAGTTTAGAGTATCAGAACACCAAAATCACTAAAAGGTATATTCAAAGTCAATCAAGAAAAGATGGATAGAACGATCAATGCCCAAGTAGAAGGTAGGATCAAGTAAAGCGGTCACATGTCTACATACATATTCATCTATATATAAGGTGTCTCATAAAATTATTGATGGCTATCAAATAAATCGGAAATGTTAACATGCAGAATACATTTTCATAGTTTAATTCATTAATAAAGTACCGATCAACCAATACTCGTTTATTGACATAGCACTAAAAAAATATTTAAAGCAGATAGTACTGAGGTAGACATGACAGAAGTATCGAGTGTGGGAAGTATCGAACACAGTTGCAGCAACAGAAGTGTTTACGTGACATATGAGGATAATAAATTACTGAGAAATGAATACAGAAAAGTCTTCAGCACAAGCCGTGATTTGATTTGCTTAAGAGCATACTCCTACGCTTGATGTAAAAAAGAAAAATGCCTATTATAATGCATATGTACTCACTGAATCTTCAGCCTTAGAAATGCCTAAAGACTACGGTTGATGAGATGGTCACAAATGCTGACCCAAGGCAATCATGATAACAACTATAAAATGATTGACTCCAAATATATTAACTATAAGGGCCTGATTCGATTGCATTTACTCCGAGAACAACAGTCACATCTCTAGGGGGTTGATTCAAAAAGTTAAAGGTCATGAGTTCGATACCCAGAGCATACACATGAGTTTGGCTTCCCCATTGTACAAAAAGAAAATCATCTGCTTATACTACGCACAATGGCATTAAACTTTACTAACTTGAATACTGAAACGAATGGAGAGATTTCCATTCTACCAAGTATAGAATTGATATGGAGATGAATGATTGATCAGTTGCTTTGTATGGTAGATGGATCAGATAAAAGACCCACAGATCAAACAAGATCATGTATTGCTACTAAAATGTAGCTATGAGACAAATGCCTCGTAGATGCATGATCTAGCCATCTACAGTGATAATGAGAAGATCCAAGAAACAACCAATAAAGTGCAGAGAGTCACCTGGTAGCTGACTGATCAAGCATTTTTGGAGGCCTGACCGCTTAAGCCCTACATAAGCTTTCCATTAGGTATCTAAGCGCTTTCTTTTCTTTGCCTATATATGTCGACACATGTTTTTAGTAACTTATATTCATCAACTATATTGAATGTATGTGTTTCCTTTTAATATGACCAAACTATACCTTTTTTCAACAATATCTATATATATATATATATATATATATATATATGAAAATCATATTCTCATCTCTCACATATCCGCTTATTGTTTTTCAGTAGATTGGGTATAATTTAAAAAAATTTAAGTATTTTCAAAAAAGGGTCAAGAACAATATTATTATACTCATGGCCCTCAAAAAGCAATGACTAAACATGAGTGAATAAGATTATATATATATATATATATATATATATATATATATATATCTGTGTGTGTGTTACATACATACACACATATAGAAACAAAAAAAGATATTATGTGTATATATATATGTATATAGAAAAGTGAAAATGCATAATGTCTTTCAGTGCACCATCTTGCATAATTGTTTTCACCATTCAATCTTTGAGATCAAGAGTAGAGCTTTGAGTTAAAATGTTACTATGCTTTTGTACTTTTTCATTTAATATACATTAATTTGAAAGTAATTCAAATCTCTATCATTGATCTCAAACATCAAACAGTGGAGATGTTTTAGTAAGATAATGTAATTTAAACATTATGTCGCTACTACTCCCTCTCTCTACACACATATATATCATATATATCAAGTGGGTAATTAGAGTCAATAGCAATATGCTGACAAGAAAGAAATCATCGTTGACAAAATCTGCTGGCCCTAATGTTGAAAACCTCATTAATTTTGTTGTGAAAGAATCGACTTTAGGGTAGAATGCACCGAGACACAATCATGAATATGTTCTAATACATGTCTTAAACCTCACTGATGACACCAAGATAGGAACCGGTTTAAGATTTTATTTTATAAATACCCAGGTAAGTGTTTAAATTCTTTTATATTTACTTATTATATTATAGATTTGAACTGAGTGATAAAAAATTTCGAGCAAAAGAACGAGTTGTGTTTTTAAATGAGTCAAACTACCTGTGATCCTAACAGGGCCTAATACAGTCGGATCCAATTCATCAAGCCCACAGACTCGTAGTGCTCTCTGCTAAGTGTATTCAGCATTATGTTTTCAACTTTTTTTTCTATTGCAAATTCATATAAACAGCCTTTATGTCCAGGTGCAGATACGAATTATGAATTGAATTTGTATTTCAGCTTTGTTCACAATGGGCCACTGTTGAAATCCATATACAGGTGTAACAAAAGAATCCAGTTACAGGAAATTGATTATTGTCATTATTATAAGCAAATGCAGCCCCTCATCTCTGTTTTACGAAAGGATCCTTCATTGACTTCTTTTTGCTTTTTTTATTTTGGAGTAAAATTATAATATATTGCTTTGGTTGAAAATGCACCTAGATGAAGCCATGGGTATGGTTCACGATGCACATAACTTAATGATAATAAGATAACATTATGAATAATAATAATAATAGTAGTAGTAACGGTCAACATTTCCACAATCATGCCTATGATATTTATTAAAAGAGTGAGTCAAGTGTATTATTTTGTATAGAATTTAAAAAATAAAGGAAATCAAAACCTTAACATCACAGCATGTAACCCTAATGGAGGATTCTACGTTGATGTTTTGAGATGGAAAAAATAAAATCAAATGGCGCTTTTGAATTCAGAAAAGAACCAAGGGCACAAAAACAAACGTGTTTCAGTGTAATATCTCGCGCTTAATATTACAAATATCGCCGGCAAGATAATCGCTTGACAGAATGGCAACACATGTTAAATTTAGATTTTCGACAGTATTCATGACATAGAATGACCCTCAATTCAAGTTGAGCACTAAAGCGAAAAATTGAATACTATATGTGACTTTAAATAAAGTTTTGGGCCTTCATTGGCCTACAAAAGTACAACGTTACAAGTTTGGCGGTTGCATTAAATGCATATATACATACAAACATATCCTATATATAAATATATATAGAGAGAGAAAGAGAGCATGTAAACTTGTCGGCACTAGAAAGAATTTTGATGTAATACCAATTTAAACCAAATGCATGCATGCAAGCAAATGCATTAGTTTTGTGTTTGTTTTAGACTTATTGGAGTTTAATTAAAATTGTGGAAGTACATCTTCTTTCGGTAACTCTTTCTATATTGATCCAACAAATGGGATCTGCATATATTTTAACTATTTTTAATTAATCAAGCAAATGCCCTCAGTGCCTTAACCATTCTGGTAGGGCTCTCAACTTCACAAGATGCTCAGCATGAGTTCAATTCCCAGGGAATACATGCCTGACTTCAGCATCCCATTGTAATTGAATAAAGAAAAAACAATAATAGTACTTTGAGCAAACTTTAAAGAGCAACCTGGCTACATGTAAAGTTCCACAATTGAGGTTGTCATTCATGATAAAATGAACAAGAATTAATGGTAGTCGTTAGTAAATTTGCGATATTTTAGTTTTGAAATTGAGCAGCTACTTGGAGAAAGTTTGAGCAGTTAAATGTAATATAAACATGCACGGAAGCCATTTGAGAAATTTTCTTTTGCAAATTCACCTAGAGTTTATGGGGGCGTCATCCATCAATTCTCGATATGTTATTCCCTTCTAAAATAAATATCTTAAACTAAACACCAAACTCCAATGTCGACTATAGTTAGGGATCGCAATGAGGTGAGTCGGGGATGTGTATGTTATACCCAGATCTATTCACGAACCTCAATGTCACCCAACCCATAGCCGGTGGCGATGGACCTTTTCACCGGTGGGTATGAAGTGCGCGATAGCCAATCCCAACGTTCAATAACATTCACAAAATTTGAATTCCGCTCTGAAATTAAAGCATTCAGAAAACTATTCCAAATAATTGAAAAGAACGCTAAGGTTAGATATTTGAAATTCTAAATGTTCAATATCTCACGTACATACTCTCTCTCTCACATATATATATATATATATATATATATATATATATATATATATATATATAAAGTTATAAATGCGTACCATCATCCATACTCAAATCCACTTCAAAATCTCAGCTATTTGATTTGCATAATCAATTATAAGCTTTGGATTCAAAAAAGAAGTAAAACTATCAATATACTTTGTGTAAATTGCATTTTTTATCACCTCTGCTCATTTGAAAGATTTGAACCAGGTAGATGAAAAAGTGGGTTTGAGCTTGGATGGGTGCTTATGTGATGTATAGATATGTGTATGTGTGTATAGAAACCGGATCCTAACCACTTTTGACATGTTGAATCATTGTATTTTGGTGATATAATTATAATTTAATAAGTTTTAAGGGGTTTTAAAAAGTATGAATGATATTTTTATTATACTCATATTTCTAAAAAACAATAATCAAGCATGAGTAAACAGCGTCAATGGAGTACAAGATTCAACCACTCTCTCTATTATATATATAACTCGATATCATTACCTCTGCCAATGTAGGGTATTTAGAAAAATATAAAGAATATTTTTATCATACTCATGTTCTCAAAAGTAAAAATTAAATATGACAACCATGTATCCTAGGTGTGCGACTGTCTCTCTTTATATATATATATATAAAGTTTGGATGTGTGTGGATGTATGTGTGTGTTTAGAATTTGGGCCTTGCATGAGTGGCGTGCCTCTCTTTATCTTTATATATATATGTGGGTGTGTGTGGATGTATGTGTATAGAGTTTGGGCCTTGCATGAGTGGCTTGCCTCTTATCTAGTAAGGGCGTCATAGTCGGTGAAAATTATTCATGTTTTCGCTGTCGTACCTGCGAGGTTAAACCAATTTAAACGGGGGCATTCCCTGCCCCGGGTCGGGTTGGGTCAGTTCAATATTAATATCCGACTGTAGCTTATTTGTGACAAGAAACGTGAACAAATGACTTTGGCTACGTTTCAGAACCTCAGACGATCAACCTATCTGAAATGAGAAGCTGGCTTCTGGTTTCGCAAGACAAGGATTTCGGTGACAAGAGTTTGTCACTGAGAGAGGGAACACATTAACAAAATTCTTAAAAGTTGTAGAATTACTTGTAAAAGGGTCGATCTCATTTTAAAGTTCGCCATAGCACTCCTCTTTTTACAATTCTTAACTTGGGATAACAAAGGTGGAACGATATATAGGGATGGCAATTCCTTCCGCATCGCATCACGGGTACTCGCCCCGTCCCGCCCCTGCATGAGGCGGGTTCTCAAGCAAAATAACTCGTCCCGCTGTGGGTCGGGATAGGGTTTAAGCTAAACTCGTTTCTACTCCTGCCTCTCCGATATGTATATATATATACATACATTTATAAGTACTTTATATACATATATTATATAAATACAAATACAAATGCATATATACACATAATAACTTCTAATTTAATAATATAAAATACCATAGAAAAGATAGTGGTATATAACCTAAAGTAGCTAAATACAAATTGCATTAAAAAAAATGGTTGGCGCCCAAAGTATTATTTTACCATGCAAGAATCCGTCATAGTGGACTAAGTCAATGGTTGGATTTTAGTCTATTGACTTGGAACATCATTGTTAACCATAAGTAAAACCATTTATATAAATGTTACCATTTTAGTTTGGACCCAGCACCCACATTTATTCGGACCTTCGGAACAGATTGGACATAGAATTCAACAGGGTCTGGAAGTGCCGAGTCAGTTGCAGATTTGAACCGAGCCATCTTCAGTACTCGGACCCGGTTCTGGTTGAGATTGAGCTTCCCAGACAAGACCAGTTTAACTGGTGGAGGTGGGAGCCTTCAATGGAACATTATATTTTACCATTTTCTCACAGAACTATAAATGAAAATATTTATGAGGCAGTTGAATGTGAACGAAAAAAACTCAAGCTTTGCAGTCCAAATCAGACTGAGTAAAGGAAATCACCGGTAGGTCTCGCATTTACTCTCTCTCTTTCTTTTTTCTTTGACTGTCATGTAGCCACTAAACCACCTTGGGCCTACACAATATTTATCATTTGTCTCTCCAAACAAGCGTTTTTAATTGGGAGAAGAAAATATATAAGCTCTCATGGCAGCTACTTTGAAGATTTGTTTCAAGTGAATAATCACAAAAAGAAACACTATTTCACGTTTAGAGGTTTTGATTTTTTATATAAAACTATATATGTGTATGTACATGTATATCGCTGACTTGTACTACATATGTCGAACTCCTGACTCTCCTCCAGGAGCCGATCCGCTGTGCAGTGCTAGGAAAAGATCAATTAATAAAACTTATTTGGTTATTGTAATTTCACCTCTCTAAGAACCTTTTTGCTTTGACGATGGAGTCACTGTATTTTAATTATGAGAATGTAAGTCAATGCGTAATAAAAGTCTGCCACCGTCAATAATGTCTCTCTGTATGTATGTGTGTGCGTGCGTGCATGCACGGAAGATTTTAGAGTTTAGACACAGTAAATTTGAAAAAAAAAGAAAGTAAAAGAGAAAAGCGCAATATTACATTTATTTTCAAACCACAAAATTGTATTGTAGATGTTTTTAGCTCTAGGCGATGGGAGTCAAGTCCAAGTGGAGGCTTATATATTGACTATCTTCCAGTCAAAAACAAGACTTGGAAGCCCCCACTATCTGCTGGATACTTGGCTTGTCTGTTGGAGGAACGCCGATTGCAGTGACAGAACTTCTGGGGTCATGCCTGCATAATATTGATACTATGCAGTTTTTTCACACAATGAAAATGGTCACAAATATGATATTTTTAGTTTTTACTTTTTATATATACCTTAAATCAGTAAATAACAATCTTACCGTTCCTTTTCAATACATATACAAGAATTCACAAAAAAAAAAGATACCCAAAGGGAGAATACTCTCACATTGAATATGATTTTCCAGCCCATCAATATGATAGCATGAGGCTTGCTAAGGTCCAGTTGTGCATGGAGTTGAAAAAATCTGCCTGTGTACAATGTGGTTGTCTTGGCCCTTTATCGCCCACCAATACATTAAAAATAAACTCAAATGAAATAATCAGACTTGGAATTAATGCACCAATGAATGCGTACTGGGACTAAAATAATTGCATTTTTCAATGAAATTTGTGGTTGGTTTTTTTTTTCTTACAAAAGGGAAGCCCAAGCAGGGTACGCACCTCATGGGAGTCGAACTCCAAGTCGGCCTTGGCACTCTTAAGTGTTTTTTTTTGGAAAATGGTGAAGAATTAGTAGCCCATAGTTTTATGACACCAACTCGCTGCGTCACACTTGGTTGACACAGTGGACTCACAGGTGAGTTAGGTGAGCTCTTGTTACTTTTCCAACCAATCCTTGACTCGATCGGATCATGCTTTTACTTGATAACGGGTATGCTTTTATGGAGCATTATCTCATGTGATATTGGTTGCAGATACTGGAGCACTCAATGCCTATGCTTCTCCCTTATCCGACTAAAGGCTACCTTTGATGTTTGTTAAATTCTCGTTGTGACACTTCATTGAATCTTGACATATTATTAGTTTACTAGAAACTAATTTATAGATAAAGCTTACGATAGGGTACCAAGAGAGGTTTTTTTGGAGAACCTTGGAAAAAAAAAGTATCACATCGACATACATTAACCTTATAAGAGACATGTACGATGGTGCAAAAACATGTGTGAAAACTCATGAAGGAGTGTGAAAACTCATGAAGGAATGACAGACTTCTTTGAAGTTAATATTGGGTTACATCAAGGATCAACTTTAAGTCCATACTTATTTATAATGGTGATTGATGAGTTAACAAAATATATTCAAGATGAAGTACCTTGTTATATGTTATTTGTAGATGACATTGTGTTAGTGGAGGAGTCTAAGGAAAAAGTTAATAGAAAATTGGAACTATGGAGAAAAACATTAGAAAGCAAAGGCCTCCGACTTAGTAGAACAAAGACATAATACATGGAATGTAAGTTTGATCATTTGCTTACTTCGGAGAACAATAGAAATTAAAATTGGCACACATTGCATCCCCAAAAGGAAAGTTTTAAATACCTAGGGTCAATTTTTTAGAGTAATGAAAGAATTGATGGAGATGTCACGTATATAATTAATGTTGGTTGGTTAAAATGGAGAGAAGCATCAAGTATTCTTTGTGATAAGAAGATACCATTAAAGTTAAAAGGTCTTAGTGTTGGGCAGTTAATCATTAATATGTACAAAAGATGTCTATGTCAGAAATAAAGATGTTGAGATGGATGAGTGGTCATACAAAAAAAGACTGTATACATAATGAGGTTATTAAAAACAAATTAGGAGTGATACCAATAGAGGATAAAATGAGAGAATATCGTTTAAGATGGTTTGGACATATAGAAAGAAGATCAAAAGAAGAACATATAAGAAGGTATGAAAAACTAAATTTGGAAAGTATTAAAAGAGGTAGAGGATGACCACCAAAGTGTTGGAAAGGAACAATAAAGAATGATCTAGCTTATTGTGAGTTAACTGCTAACATGGCACATGATAGGGCTTTGCGGAAACAAAGAATACATGTAACCGACCCCGTCTAGTATGGGAGTTGTTGTTGTTGTTGTTTATGATATATTAATAATTATATGTCATTGATATGTTCCCGCACTCATGGTTTTCAAATACGGTGGTGGCCTAGCCAACACCCATTTGACATATTTGCGGTGAATTGCACCAACATGGTTACTGCAAGGAATAGATAGTTAGAGAGAAGAATAGCATCCTGCGAACTAAGTGTTTCAACCATTAGGTTTTGAAAGAAATTTCTTTATCTTTGTTTTGATTGATAGAGAGGCATGCACATACTCATGCACACACATACAGTATATTTATATACAAAGAGAAAGAAAGAGATAGATAAGTTGAAGCATGCAAATCACTCGTATACAAACTCTATCTCAAACTATTTTCAACTATATGATTAAGGGATACAAGTGGTTGAGATTGAAAACAAAAAAGTAAAAAAAATACATGTATATGGCAAGGAACCACTGGAACTGAACCAAACCAAAACCGGCGGGTTGGTTTGGTTCAGTTCTAGATGTCAAGTGGTTTGATTAAGTTTGGTCCTAATAGAAAAGAATTGGTAATTCGGTTCACGGTTCCAATGTTAGAAGTGAACCATGAAAACTGAACTGAACCATTATATTCATACACACATACGTATCTGTATATGTATATATAAAGTTTATGTGTTTATATTCATATAAATCTTGGTAAGTTTATAAGTTTATATATATGAGTTTTATAACCTCATATACATATTAAATTTGGACTTTAGATCCAAATAATTTGATGATATAATACTAAGTATTTAGCCAAATCATAAAATAAGTAGAACCGTGGTTCAAAATTGAACCAAGCCAAAACCGTCAGTTTTGTTTTGATCGTGCTATGGTTTGACTCGGTTCTTTAAAAACTAGGAACCGTGAATAACAAGTTTGATTCGAGGTTGAGGTTAGAACCGAACCAAACCAAACCGTGAACACTCCTTACTTTTTATTTTTTGTTTTTAATCTCAACTATTCATCTCAATTATCTGATTTATGATTGGTTTAGATAGAGTGTATAGAAATTGTTTACTTGACCTCCTCTCTCTGTATCTCTCTTATATACATGCAAATAAGTTAAAGATTCAACTAGAGGTTGGCAGGTGAATTCTTTGGATCCGGCTAATAAGACTCGTTTTGTTTCATATGGAATCTTGTGTGGGTCTGATATCACGCCTAGATCAAACCCCGTACGCAAACAGGGTCACCGTTTCCCAAATCGAACCTAGTTTTTGGTCAAACCAAATTTGATGGCCCACCCAACGCGATTCTAGGTCCATTGCAAGTCGTCACTGCCTGCGTCAGGGACGGACACGAAGTCGTTTCAGTATTGTGAAGTTGGCCATGTTTTTTATTTTCACAGATTTGTTTTCCATTCGTCGTCAAATTTCATGATATTTTACTTCCGCGTCAAAAATCGTTCTTGACCATCCAAAAAGAGCTTCCTCTTCACCTTATTATTTTAAGAGATTCGACCCTCTCAGAGAGAGAGAGAGAGAGAGAGAGAGAGAGTCGAATAATTGTTTTGAAAATTCACACCTCACTCCGTCGGGGCGTTGTTTTCATTCGCCTATAAAAGGAGGATTATTTCATAGCGCTTTGAACCAGGGTTTTCCTATTTCTCTTCGTCTTCTCCTTCTTGCTAGAGTTGCAGGAGTTCACAAAAAATTGGTAAGGTCTCGATGATTCTCTACTCTTTGTTGTAAGATTTCGTGGAGTCTTGCTGATGATCGCGTCGGATTGGATGTAGCCAAGATGGTCCTTTTCTGCTTAGGGGACGAGTTTCATAGTCTCCGAAAATTTGGACCCCCGAACTTCGAAGAAAATGTTGAGAGAGAGAGGACCAATGGCAAAGACTTTTTTTCGCTGTTTTTAAGTGTCCAGTGCTTGTTTCCTTTCTTTGGCGTTCTATCCACTCAATTGACGACTTCGGGGGAAGTCTCTGTATCTAGACGATTCTTGTTTCACGTCTGGGTGTTTCCTTTTCTATGCGTTGACTTCCGAGAAATTCAATGTATCTAGACGATCATTTTCTGCGTGTTGTCTTAAATTTAAGCAATCTAGACGTGTTTTGGGGCGAACTTTATTGTTATCGAGTAACTTGCAGTCAAGGAGTTTTCATCACAATGTTGCCTTTCTTTATCACGAGGATTTCTATGCTGCATATAGTCAAGGACTCCTGTATGGAAGAAAATCACCACGGATGTGGTCGAAGAGCTACTGATAGTTTTATATGATTTAACTGGATATATCAAATTTAGGAAAAGTTAAACGCTTTTGCTGTTTTCTTCAAAATGCTAATTTTGGCGATAGATCGTTTTGTCTTAGAGAAATTTGGTAGAAAACATATCAGTTGTTTTTCGTCTTATTGACGAAGGAAGAAAACTTGTGATTCCTTTAGCCCTAGGACATGCTTCATTATTCCTGTTCTTAGATCCAATCAATTTGGAAGTTTTAGGGAGTTCGTCAACATTCTTTATCTTTGAGGTAGATCCTTTCAGTATATTCACGAATACTTTGGACATTTTTCCTTATTTGAAGTTTTCATGTGACACTGAGCGTCGGCCTGTCTGTGAACAATTTGGAGCTTCTTTTCCTTCCTTTTTCTTGCATTGTATATATCTGCAAATCTTTTATTTATGTAAGGAAGGAAATTTAATATGTTTAATTGCTATTTATATTCTTGCCTTCATTATCTTTTCGCACCTCTATATATCCTGCTGATATCAGAATGGTTAGCTCTTTATCCTGGTTTTGCATCAACCGCAGGTGGAAAAATGGCTGAAGAAAGAGTTGGAATTGCAAATGATGTAACTGAGGTGAGTGTTTTGATTATGAAGGAATAGTCATTTCTTGGTATTTTTATGTGTTATTGTTTACCTGCTTTGAGCAGTTGATCGGCAAAACACCTTTGGTGTATCTCAACAAAGTCACTGAAGGATGTGTTGCTCGTGTTGCTGCTAAGCTGGAGATGATGGAACCATGTTCTAGCGTGAAGGATAGGTACTATGATCGTGTATATTGTATGTAAATTTTCTTTTCTTAAAAACATTTTGAGACATATAGTCATACTCGTGGTGTCTTTTCTTTTGTAGGATCGGGTACAGTATGATTCATGATGCAGAAGAGAAGGGCCTTATAACCCCCGGAGAGGTTGGTAAACTCCTTCAAAAATAACTATGACTGATCTTCTATTATTATATCATCCTCTTAAGTAGTAGGTAGTTGGAAAATTGGATGCAATCCTTGTTGCTTTTCACAAATGCCAAGATGAGGTTAGGCTAGTATTATTTGATGTGTATCGTATCGTGTATCGTTTTAGTCCACGATACATATCGTATCGCCTTGTATCATTTTTAATACTAAAAAATCACAAAAATTCAGAAAAAAACACGATAATTGAAAACAATTCATATAATGCATAAGTTGAATACATATTCATCAATTAACATTCAATTTTCAATGTATAAAGCATTTAAGCATTACATCCTTAGTAAAATTACAAATTTAATAATTGAAAAAAGCATTACATTTACATATTATAATTAGGATCAACTAAATAATCTTCATCTTCTCCTCCTTGCTCAAGATCATCACCACAACTTCAAAATCAAAATCATCATCTCCTAGATGTTGTTGCGCTCATTCTAAATTAATCGATTGAATGTTTTCTTCAGTTAGAAGTGTATTTGCTTCACTATCTTCCATAATCCATTTCTCTAAGATATCAAAATTCTCCATACTTATGGATCAAATTGGTTCTCTTCTCTATTTAACTTTTTTAATTATCTGGAAGAAAGATAAGTAAATAACAATAACAATTAAATAAAATGAAACATTAAATTAAGTACTTAATTAGTAACTAATCTTTTATTACCTTTGTCGGAGCCGCATGCTGCAATGGATGAAAATTAGGTCATTAAACCGCTTATATTCCAATTTGTTGCGCTTTTTTGTGTGAATATGTTCAAATACATTCCAATTCCTTTCATAACCAGTTACACTAAAGGTTTGGGTGAGAAATCTTATTGCAAAATCTTTAAAGTTTGGGTAATCACTTTCAAACCTATTCCACTAAACATCTAATTGGAAAAGACAAACATAAAGAGTTATTTCACAATAAATATAAGATTTAAAAAACTTAAATATTAAGATAAATAGTTTACCCAGACATATATTATTACGGTTGAGAATGACTACAAGCAAGCCCATAGTGAAGAGCATTATCGTAGATCTCCATCTCTCGATGCATAGCATCTGCTCTACTCTTATGAGGGACCAATTTGTCTATGCAATGAATGATATCTCGGTTAACCTCATTGTCCCTTTAAAGCTTGTAGAATACCTAAATGTTAAATTTAGGTAGTAAGTTATTGCATGAATAGGTTGATATAACTTTTATTTCATCTATTATCAATAATATTTCACACAGGCACATAATCTCTCTTTCTTCCATTAAAATTGCTTCTAATAGCTTTTTTAGTCCTATCTATGGCTTCATAAAGATAGCCCATAGATGGCTTATCCTGGCTGTCAATCAATCTCAAAACTTTGATTAAAGGACATGTGATCCCTAACAGTCTAACACAGGAATTCCAAAATGTACTCCAAAGACTATCTCTGAAATCTTATTCAATTTTCTATTCTTTTTATTTTGAGGCAACTTTGCAAACTACTACCACTCATATGAGGAAAACATTCTCTTCTGGGCTTGCTTTTGTTTAGGGATCCCAAAAACATAAGTTATTTAAGACAATAGATAATGAAGTTTAACAAAGTCCTTCCTTGCCTATATGTCCATCCGTCTACCATAATAGTGCATCCCACATCTCCTTTCATGACACTCTTAAAGTCAAATAATACTCTTTGACTTAAAGGACAATCTTATTTAATAGTTTTCCTCTTAACTTTTGATAAGATGACATCTTATACTCTATACCAATGTTAGCTCTGCATTGCTTGAAATGAAAAGAATTTGATGCATTAAATGGAATGCATGCATGATAAAACCAACTCCCCATTGCAATATTTGCCTGCTCATGCAATTGCTATGAAGTCATAGCAGCATGAATTCAAGGTTAAGAACCAGGTGTAGTACTAGGAGAAAAAAAAGATTGTATGCCAAAATAAGATCTTCCTCTAGTTCTTCCTCTTATACCACTTCCAACCTCTTCAACAACTCTCTTTCCTCTAGTTGGCAGTCGAAAACTAGTACTACCAACCTCTTTCCTAGCATAAGAAGGGATGCTTTCACCAAATCCAACATGATCATCCTTTTCCTCAAACATCTCTATATCATCATTTTGTTGTCTCTTCTCAACTATACTCTTAATCATATGTAGACATTACCATTTAGTGACTTTTGATACTTTCTCAACTTTACCTGTCAACCTCGGAGCAACCTTTTTCCTAGTATGTGTTAGGTGATGTTTGAAATGAGAAATTCCACCACTAATCACCTTCTCACAAAAAAACATATTTAATTTTCAATATGTTTGCCTCAATTATTGTACCCCACTATGATGCCAGATCATCGGATTGAGATTGGGAGTTTCTAATACCCCTTCCTGCCATCTCAATTTAATACTTTAATCTTAATAAACCTGAAATTAAAAATAAAAACACTTCATAAATCTCCACTATCGTGTATTGTATTATGGAGTCTCATGATACGATATGTATCGTATGATACAATGTGATACCGATAACATTCGGTTAGGCAAACACCTACTAGTTTATCTGATACTCAATGGGTGCACAAAGAACAATTTTTTTCTATTCAGTGCATGCTTTTTGAGTACCTTGCATGCCATGTAATTGAATGCCTTTTCCATCATGAAATCATTCTACTGCTACTGTTGTTGTTCTCTCTCTCATATTCTGATGTGAAGCCTTTGTGGTTTTGAAAAAACTGAAGAGTGTCCTGATTGAGCCTACCAGTGGCAACACTGGCATTGGATTGGCCTTCATAGCAGCAGCTAAGGGTTACAGGCTAATAATCACCATGCCTGCTTCTATGAGTCTTGAGAGAAGAACTATTCTTCGAGCCTTTGGTGCTGAACTAGTGCTTACAGACCCAGCTAAAGGCATGAAAGGTGCTGTCCAGAAAGCTGAAGAGTTGCATGCAAAAACTCCCAATTCTTACGTACTTCAACAGTTTGAAAATCCTGCTAACCCTAAGGTGCATATGAAAATTCCTAAAGGAGAGTATCTGAATGGTTGCTTTTTGATAACCACATACATGATATATTTTTCCAGATTCATTATGAGACAACCGGACCTGAGATCTGGAGAAACACTGACGGCAAGGTTGATGCATTCATTTCTGGCATTGGAACTGGTGGTACCATAACAGGTGCTGGCACCTATCTTAAGGAGAAGAATTCCAAAATTAAGGTTAATATCATCATTGCATTGCTTTATGTCATAAATAAATGGTTTGCTTTCTAAGTCATTAAGACTTCTAATCTGGTTGTTTTGCATTAAACTCATTCAGATCTATGGTATTGAACCGGTTGAAAGTGCTGTTCTATCTGGAGGAAAGCCTGGTGAGTGAACACTAGTAAATGTTTAATCTCTAAGCTAGTATTTCTCCGTAGCCGACCCCGTCTAGTATGGGAAAAGGCTTAGTTGTTGTTGTTGTTGTTGTGTCATCCTGAAAAAAAAAAGTTTGAACAGCTGTTTAGTAATTGTTCAGTACAAAATGGATGTGCAGAAAAAGATGAAGTTCTTTACAGAAACCAGATAGCATTTATTGTGAAAACTCATACATGTAGAAGTTCGAAAAGTACTTCAGAATTGTTAACGTTTGGCATTTCAGATATTTTATATGTTCTAAGGACCATCATTTTTGTAACAGGAAATTTGACTCAATATCTATCAGCATTTTATTTTTCTTCTTATTTTAAATCAGGAAATGCTACAACTATTTCTCACAGTAGCCACTTGGTACTTATTCTGACTCGACATGTAACAGCTGTTGGAGATCCACTTGAATGATCCTAAAGCTTTCATTTATATTTATTACATGGCACAGTATCAATCTTATCTCTGCAATATTTACTACCTTTTATCTGCACTGGCCTTCTAGTTAGACAGATCACAGTTTCTGATTTCAATGAGAATGCATTTTTTGATCCTTTGGAGGGGTGCAATTTTTTCTGCCAAAGTCCAACAACGAAGCCTCCTGCTGAGCGGGCTTTGGTAGAAAATAGAACTGAGAATTGAGCTAGCAACGGAAAACAACTAATGATTTGAGTAAATTTCTTTATTATACTTCTTTAGAAGGTCAGAGCCTAGAAATTGGTCTATTGAGGGAAGAAACAGAGTTCCGCAAAGTTTGGTAGTCTGGTAGAAGTTAGAGCTGTCATTGGCAGATAAATTGTATGTGGTAGAAAAAAAATTTCCTCATCAATTGTTGCAAAGAGCAGGAGTTAGTGCTTTATCACCATGTAGCTTGTTATGAGATGATCTATCTTTGGTCTATCTTAAGATTTCTGTAGCTCTTATATTTAAAAGGATACTTAAAAGTTAAAATAAGAGGTATATTTACGAGGGAATACATGTTTACTATATGCTAATTATTGGCATCCTGCTAATGTTTCCTATAATTCTTTTAGGTCCTCACAAGATTCAAGGAATTGGTGCGGGTTTTGTTCCTGGGGTTTTGGACGTTGATCTCATTGATGAGATAATTCAAGTAAGTCTCTGAGTGGCATCTATACTTCGATTCTTAATATTAGCATGTTTTGTCTTCTTTTCTCTTTTGTTTCTGATTGTTGCACAATTTGCTTACATTCATTTTTCTGTTTGTGATGCATATAGAAATCTGATATTACATATTACATTGTAACTCGAATACGATACTTTTCAAAGATCAGTTCCATACTCTACTATCTGTCTAGCAGTCGAATTAGCACCTTCCCCTTCTGGCATGTCTTCATGGCACATCGTGAATATTTCAATCTGATTTCTCACTAAATGTATCTCTTGACACCATTTTGCCAGATCTCAAGTGAAGAAGCTATTGAGACCGCCAAACAGGTAGCTCTGAAAGAAGGTTTATTGGTGAGTCAATTTCTTGTGCCATATTATATGTAGTTGTTGATACTATGCCTTTAAAATTTAATCCTTTTTGGTCCCTATTTGTTACTTGGAGAAATCCCCCTCAGGACACTTGGACTGTCTAGCTTAAACTTGAGGCTAGGCCTCTCTCAACTGAGGTCTGTAGTGGTGGCTTATGCATGAACATGACATTGACCATATGAGTCTAATCCAGACTGGCCATATGATGTCCTAGAAAGTCCCAAACATCTGCAGAGCAAGATTTAAAGTTTTGTAAAAAAAAATTCTTTTGGTATTCTTGGGCCTTCTTTTATATACATGAAAGTCATCTTTATTCTTAGGTCTTTATGTGACGGTCTCCATTATCAACATGATCGCTTTTGCCTTGAAGTACTATACAGTTCCCACACTCTTGTTTAGAACAGCAATTACTGTACTCTTAATTTAAACGAGCAAATGGGCCCTTTTTGCGTGTTTGATTTAGAAACTCATATGCTAAAGACATCACCACTGGGATTTATAATTTCTTGATTCTGAGACCCGTTCTTGGTCTTATCTATGACAACAGATAGGTATATCATCTGGGGCGGCGGCAGCAGCTGCAATTAAAATTGCCAAGCGGCCAGAAAATGAAGGGAAGCTCATTGTTGTAAGTGCAGTTTCTTCTCTTCTCCAATGCAAGTTGTACTTGTTGCTCATAACACAGTACCTTAGTAACTAATAACACAACGCTTATTGGTATAATACTTACCAATATTTCACTTTTTGCTTATTTAATCTGGATTTAGTTGTCGACACTTCTTTTTTCTTTCAGTAGAAATTGCATTATTAGTTTTTCCAGCAAGTGCGTGTGTGTCTGAGAGAAGAGAGGGTGTGTGTGTGGGGGGGGGGGGGGGGGTGCACTGCTATTGAATTTACTTTTTCTTCCACGAAATATGATTCGATGAGCCTAATTTAACCAGCCTGAATTGGCTGATTTGAACCAAACCAGTAAGAGACAAATACTTTGCAGATAAGTTTAGCCTAGCTTTTCCTTTTCTTCTTGTTTTGTGTAAAAATATTTTGAATTTTCAGTATGTCAACTTAAGCCCTCCCAAAGCTCTCTGCTCAAGTCAGGATTGCACATGTTTCCTTTATAAGATGAACATTTAAAAAAACATCCACTTAGAGAGGTTGGTAATGTCTTATCGTCATACACATCTAGTACCTGGATCCTGAGTTGCCGGACAAATTGCAGTGCTGCACGTGCTGCTTTTCCTATTCTTGTTTGTATAGCATGTGCATGCAAATGATACTGTAGACTCGTATAGTATATATTGTTTATCGACAACAGAAAACTCCCAATTGCATTTGGTAATGTCCTCTTCTCTATTTGTTTAGGCGGTCTTCCCCAGCTTTGGTGAACGTTACCTTTCAACCGTGCTGTTTGAATCGATCAAAAAGGAAGCGGAAAGCATGACCTTCGAGCCGTGAAGATGGAATTTCGGATTGATGTCCATAGATTTTTTGTGTTGCTGTTTGCTTGATTCGGATTGTGGTCAGCTTTGTGTTGTTTTGTTCCTTTTATCTTTCTTTGACACATAAATTTATCTTGCTCCAGAAGTCTATGTTGAGTTTGAAGTGTGAAGATAGGTGAGGGAGAACATTGGAGAAAATGACACTTTTACATTTACTCTTTAGCTGGTGAAATCTTACTCTTATCGATCTAATTGGTTTACATATATATACTCTTGAGGTCCCAGTACTTAGGCTTAGGATAAGATAAAGGAATCAGGGCACCGAAATACACAGCAAATTGGACGCCTATCCTTTTCCCCTCCGTCTCCCCCTGTTTTTTTTGTGTGTAGAGGAGCAATATGGTGCTTTCATCGCACTTGGCTCGCCTTTCTGTTGAATAAAACAGGCTGGTCCCGATTGATACGCACAGCAAGGGAGAGGGCTCGGCCCTCAATGCGAACCCACCCCGGATTTAAAAAGAACCATCCAGAACCCATTCCTGACCTCTGGCATATTAAACATCTTTTCTATAAAACTTATCTGTTTTGGGTTCAAATATTATACAACAACTAAGCCTTTTTCTCATTAAATGATCGGTTATATGTATTTATTGTTTTCACAAAGCTCGATTGTGTGTCATACTAACACTTAGATCAATATAAGTTAAATTATTTTTTATTATTTTCTTTCAACATTTTTGTAGTATTCATCTTTTTCTCCTAACATTTTCATAATCTAGTTTCTCATACCTTCTTATCGGAACTTCTTTTGATTGTCTTTTTATGTGTTCAAACTATCGTTTGATTTTCTCTCATTTTACTATCTATTGTTTGTTCTCATACCCTCATTTTCTCATAACTACTCATCCAACTCAACATTTTCAATTTTACCACGGACATCTTTTGTATATATTGATGATTAACTGTCCAACATTTAGAGTTATAAAACATAGTATGTTAAATTATTGCTCTATAATATTTACCTTTCCACTTTAATGATATCTTCTTATCATACCTTATGCTCCTCTCCATTTTAACTAATTTGCATTAATTTTATGCATAACATCTTTATCAATTTTTTAATATCTTTGAAAAATGACTACTTATTTAAAGCTTTTCTTACCAGAGATTCAATATGTGTCAATATTAATTTCTATGTCTTATAAAGTAATCAAACTTATATTTCATATATGTTGTCTTTATTCTACCATGTGAAAAACATGATAGGGTTCTATGGAAATAAAGAATTTATGTAACCTACCCCTTCTAGTATGAGAAAAGGCTTAGTTGTTGTTGTATTCTACCATGTGAAAAGCCTTTACTTTCTAATGTTTTTCTCAATAGTTCTAATTTTCTATTAACTTTTTCCTTAAACTCATCCATTAATACAATATCATTTGTAAATAATATATACCAAGATATTTCATCTTATACATGTTTTGTTAATTCATCAAGGGTAAATATGATCTTAAAGTTGATCTTTGATATAATCCAATATTAACTTCAAATAAATATGTCATTCCTTATGGATCCTAATACATGTTTGTACATTATCATACATGTCTCTTCGAAGATTGATTTGTGTCAATATCGTAACTTCTTTCTAGATCAATAAATATCATGTGAAGGTTCTTTTTTTACTCTAAAATATTTTATAAAACATCTCAATAGATTAATAACCTCAATAGATCTTCTTTGCATGAATCAAAATTGGTTTTTTATTCTACTTGATATTTGTCTCAACCTATATTCACTAATTCTTTTCTATAATTTTATAGTATGGCTCATCAACTTCATACCTCGATAATTTTTACAATTCTGAATGTATTCCTTCTTCTTGTATATAGGTATAATTGTATTTTTTCTCTATTTCTTCGGCATTTTTTTTATTTTTCCATCACTAAACAATCTTTTAAGTGAAGTAATATCTGTCTCTTTTAATATTTTTTTCATATTTCTATAGAAATATTGTTTGATCTTAAATATTTACAACCTCTCATAAGTCTAAAAGCGTTTTGAATTCATTTTTTAATACGTTGATAGAAATTACGGTTTGTATGCTCTTTTGATCTCGTAAGCTCTCTTAAGTTAATATTAACACCTACATTTTTAGTTAAAAAGCTAATAAATATAAATTTTCATCTATTTTTTATATGATCACTTACTACCAGAATTTTTTCATCCTCATCTAAAAGTAAGATTTTTATTTTTCTTCTTTGTAGCCTTAACTATCCTAAAATATCTTTTTGACCTTATTAATTGAACTTTTTATATAAATTCTTTCAAAGTTTGATTTTTGCTTTAATGATATCTTTTTTCACTTCTTTCTTTCCTTTCTTATAATCCTCTAAAGTTTCATTAGTTTTATTGGCATAATATAATTTGTAACATACCTTTTATCTTAATTTTATCTTACACCACTTTACTCCACTACCAAGCTTACTTTTGTACTGGTATGTCTTCCTTAGATTCAGCTAACACATATTTTGTTACTTCTCTAATATGCTTAGCTATATTATTCTATATATCGTAAGGTATACTTACATAATTCCAAGCATCTCCTTAAAGAACTTTTTGTTTAAATATATATTCTTTCTCATTTTTGAGGTTTTACCATTTAGTTCAAGTAACTCTATATACTATTTGCCTTTTTCCACTTTTTTACTTAAAGATCTATAACTAAAAGTCGATATTGGATAGTTAAATTTTCTTTTAGAGTTACCTTCCAATCCTTATAACATGATCTATTAATTTGAAAATGTGGAGACTTTCTCTCCATTTTGAACGGCAATGTAGTGGGATTAATTTTTTTTACCCATACTCGTCATGTGGGAATCTTCTTATTCACTATATATGAGAGAAGATGTAAAGGCCCTTCGCTACATTTAGGTTCTCTAGTGCGTCGCTAAGAGGAGATGCCCCAATACAATACATTGCTCATAATATTGAGAATTCATAATAGATAAATTTGACTAGTTTTACTCTTGTTGTCGAAAACCTGATACAACCTTTCTCCTTCATTTAGACTTGAGACCTGCCATGCAAGAGTGGTTTCTTCCGTGAACAAAATTGAGTTCAAATATTACCTAGTCATAAATTTCAGTTCATATGAAAACACCTGAAATTTTGGGATAGCTTTGCAAAACCCCTAAGAGAGCAACAGTGATCCTAACATAAAGTAACACAAAACTGTAATATGCTTGATGAGATCCTATGTAGGAGTATACTGGGGAGCCAGGATGGATACCCCTAAACCCAACCTTGTCTCCACATGCATGACAGATATAATAAAGCGCGGGTGGCCACCACGAGGTCTTTGAATTCGGTAATTAGATTCTTTTTGTTTTTCTAAGAATGTTTCTGTAAGCAAGGCGTTGTCAAGTGTCGAAATGCCCGGAAGCTCTCTTCTTCCATAAAGCCGACTTCTCTATGTATCTGTATGATAACTTTGCTTACATTTCATGTTGTTTAATTGGAAATGCAAGGTTGCTAGATTTTTCTGCAAGAACTTAGATGATATGAACAAACGGATGATAAGTTGCGGCAAATCACCTTCAAAAGCCCCAATGACTTTTTAAAAGGAGCGCAAGAGACACTCTGATCATGAGTAAAAGGATATTGGTCATGGGGTGGTGTGGGGCGGATTTTCACCCCACCCTCACCTACCCCATGGGTCTTGGGGATCAAGCCCTCGTCCTATCCCACTTCAACCTATAGAAGAAAAAAAAACTGCTGTATAGTATTCCATTTTATTAAATTAGAAGTGGTTATATATATACACACACAAAAAGAGAGAGAGTATATGGTATATGCTAGCAACATTACATGTTAGGAAATCTAAACAAATCTTAATCATCCAATTTAAAAAATAGATGATTGAGATTTGAATTTAAAAAGCAAAAAATTGCCTTTTGAATAAATTACACTTGTAAAAAGTACATGAGTATTTTTTACTTTTAAAATTCAAATTTTGAGATTTGTTTTGATTGTCTGGTATATAATGTTGCCAGCATATACCAAGCTTTATATATATACAACTCTTGAGAACATGCCCCATGAAGGAGCAGGGCTGGTAGAGATTGCCATCCCTATAACCAAATCATAGCACTGTCTGTGCTCATTAAGATTTGGATTTAGTTTGTCTGGATGGAGCTGTAGTCATTAACCTCTTATTGTTACATTTTTTAATACTAATTTCCATCAACTGGGTCATATGATTATCACATGTGTTGAAACTAGTAGCAGAACTTGTCAATAGGATATTGATTGGCCGATAGGGCCCACACGTGATTCACATAGCGCATGGATTCAAAGTTGGAGTTGCCATGCTTGATTTGGTTTTAATTTGATTCAGGGTTATTGGGGTTGTAATTCTAATATTGTATTTGGATTTGGATTCAAGTTCCACATTAATGTCATAGTATCTCATTTGATATGTGTATGTTAAGTGTTCTTTAGTCATTAGTGTCATGTCATCATATCCGTGTCATTATTTTTTTTGACATCTTGTCCCCCAATCTAAGTAACGGTGCTGCTTCTTATGGTAGAGGATATTTTACTATAATCTACATTTGAGATTTCTTATACTTTTTATCGATTTGAAAGATCAGCATGAGGGACACAAGCTTGGTTGGTGCGCTTGTGTGCATGTTTTTAGACTAGTTATCGACAGGGGATCAAGTAACACCATCATGAGGCAGACTTGCATCGCTTCCATACGTTTTCGAGTGTCAGAATCAGTCTCGTGACATCTGGTATCAAAGCATGGTTTTGATGGGATTCAACGTGAATCAGATGGACTTGTTGAAGAAAAAGGATTCATGGCCCGCTATTTGCGTGCTTATGGTGTTTGAGTGTGAATTGGCCAGTGGGACCTGTCTCTCAAGTTCGTATGTTCCTGTTCGAGATGCTAGAAGATTTTCCTGCAAGAGTCCAGGTGCAAACCAGTTAGTGTTTTCTAAGACTTGCCGGTTGCTGGAAAATTTAAAATCGTTGCAAAGAATCTCGGGCGCTATTCTCATGCTATCTGATTGCGCGATCACGTACCTAGTGTAGCCGATCAAACCGACCGTTATCCAATTCCCACCATAACAAATGGTGAGGAGTTATTTTCTAGCCAGCAGTCACTCTTTGGTGAGTGGAGAACTAATATGGAAGGCTGTTGGCGTTCAGGTTGGGTCGACGACCTTTTTTCTCTGTTTGTTGCAATTACAAGTCGTCTAGCTTCCATCAACAACCTTCATGCACTACCACTCGCTATCTACCTACGCTAGGAGCCACCATCCGGAGCAGCCCTAGGCCATCGGAATCCTCCTTGCTCCACTATTATGATCAGCCTCCACCATCTCCCCTAATGCCCATCGGTACCTTGTCATGTTTTACTATAGAAAGGTTTGTGGATTGGATCCAAGTCACAGAACCAATTGATTATTCGGGTTCACACACTTCAGTGGCATATGCTCTTTGAACACAATTAAACGGTAACTAAAAAGCTACAACAAATAAGATGAAAAAAATCTACTCCAATCAAAAGAATATAGTCTCATCATGTAAACTTCCCATGATTTCACCGGAATTTCTTGCCGGAGATACAAACTGGGCATAAGAGAGGAGGCGCTTCTTCAAATTGCTCTAGGCCAAATGGGTGAGAACTACCCAGAACACAAAGTTGTCCATTTGTTATCCATAGAAACGTCTAAACAAAGACATCCAATAAAACCTCTTTCGAGAGAACTCGTTTGTAAATATTATGCATGCATATAGGGAGAAAGAAAGAGAAGGGCTATCTTTGCAAGCTCACCAATCCCTTCGACACCAATGCCATCAAGGTCCTCAATTCGCGGTCGCAGTAGGTCGACCACATTGAGCTAACTTCATCGCGACCATCCTCTCACCGGTGCCATTCTCATCTTCATGTTAGGCATCGTCCCCCAAAACCCAAGGAATCCCAAATTGTTTAAGCTCCCTGACCAAATTGAGCCAGAATCCATCCATTTGACGCTCTGGTATCACCGAGAGCGACCTTCGCGTCACCTCGCATTCTGATCGTGCCTTCGCATTGGAGTTAAAAAGAAAGGGGCGTAGAGAACGATACGGGGCAGGATGTGTATGTTAAGGAACGCAATTCGATTTTTCAGTTCTAGATCTTATAAATCTAAAACCGAACGGAAAATGAAATTAATTTTAAAAATTAAACTGAACCCGAACCTGTATTATATAAACCCAAACCGAACCAGAAATTACGGTTTGGATCTTCAGTCAAAACCAAACTATGTTTACCCCTACAAAGAACCACTAAATCGCTGTCTAAAATGACTAGAGTGAGCGAAAACAAGCTAAACCTCATAGAGCTTTGAGGAAGGAGGTGAACTCAAAGACTAGCACTGCCAATGCCTTTGAAAGTCCTTTAGGGTATGGAAGAGGGTAGGGATCAGTTTGATGCTAGCAATGAATCACAACAAGATCCAGAACCAGCTCTAAGGAAATGTTGTCCAAGTGAAGATAGTAACAAATCAACTTTATCCCAAAATCAGTGAGGTAGCCAACAAAGCAGCACTTCAACAAAATCTAGAAGAATCAATTCCTGGAGGCATCAGTAAGCAACCTATATCTAACATAATATAACCTTTAAAAATGGAGGCTCATGGTCAATCAATGGATGTATCGCTAACAGAGCCCATCGATGGAATGGAAGTACAAGTGAGACACTCGCTTTAATGACTATCACCACTCCCAACCAACCGAACACCCCAATTATTCTTTTTTCCTGTCCAAACTTAACTCTAGATGGAGAAGAGACAAAAGTTGTTAAGACAGATGGGGAAAAGACAACCTAGCTTAGCAAAAATGAAAAGGCAAAATCTTCTATATTACGTCTACCAACTCCAGAAGATCTCCCTTACCTTGCCTCGCCAACAAAGAATACAAGCGCTAAAAGGAGTCGAGGTCACTCTATGAAGGAAAGTAACATAGGAATGATTCCTTCCAGACCTAATGGCAAGGGAGATATAAACAAAGGAGGGGACATGGTGAAGGAGTTGGTTGACTCCATCCAAGTCATTTCATTGCAAAGTGGTTCATAGAAAGAGTCAGGCCAATACCCCTTGGTAGCGGCACTCCGCACAATCTTCTTGAAGATCTTAGCTGTGGACGTGAGAGGGCTTGTAAGAACTTGGGCCCGTGCCGAATTAAAGAGAATGGTTTTGCAACATAAGGTAGACATAATCTTTCTCTTCAAAAACAGAATTTCTAAGGACGTAGTTTTTTAATTTGGATAGATTTGTGATCAGTGCAATTTTTAACACTCTCCCTAGTACAAGTAATTTGTCTCAACAGAAGATCCATTGTTTTTGTGCATCCTATTGATGTGTCTGATCAACATCTCACAATAAGAGTGCAGTACAACAAAACAATCTATATCACATGTATTTATGGACAGAATTTGTATATCACCTGCTAGTGTTCATAAAGAAGCTATTGATTACTTTCACCAACGAGGAGTCTGATTAGATCAGTATGGGAGGGTGTGGATGAACCTAAAGTTTCCTCTCAGGATAGTGCAACTCTTCTTAAGCTAGTCATAGATGAGATCATGCAAATAGTTTTCTCTTTGAAGTCTAGTAGCTCTCCTAGTCCGGATGAATTTTTAGGAGTATTTTATCATTAGTATTGGCATATCATTGAGGGTACTTGCAATTGCAGAAGAGAGAAAGAGGTAATCCTAGTTAGTATCAAAGGCTTTAATTGGAGCCATTCCTTTGCAAATGATGCCTCTTCTTACTATATAAAAGGAACTCCTTTAATAACTTCTTCAAGATATTGAAGGAATTTGAAAGGGGATTAAGCACGTGCATCAGCCCTCAAAAATCAAGGTGGGTATCCTTTTCTATGCCTCATTCTTGAGTTAGAGAGATGGAGAAGTGGTTGGAGAGAGAGGCAACTTCCTATGCAACATATGTGCTTCCTATATGAGCTAACCATTGTTTTACCCATTATTGCATAGAAACATGGGCTTCTTCCTCTCTTTCACTAGCAAGACACATTATTGTGATTAAATCCATCCTAGGCACGATTCCTTTGTATAATATGTTCTCCTTGAAATTACCTAGAGGATGTATCAAGCAGATGGAGATTGTGATAAAACATTTCAGGTGAGGATGAAGTAATAGTAAACATGTAGCTCACTTGCTTGGATGGGAAAAGGTAGGTAGGCCCTTTGCAGAGGGAGGCTTCGATGTAAGACTTTTTGAAGAAGTCAACTAAGAGCTCTTGTTCAAAAAGAGTTGTAAAATTTAATCAAGAAACTTAGATCCTTGGAATAAGTTGACCATAGTTAAACACTTGCATACAAATAGCCTATGGTTTTTCTCGAAGGAGCATAAATCCTCTTGGGTTTAGAAATCAACCATATTCGGTTGTAATGTTCTACATAATCTTGTGCATTGGGACATTGGAGATGCAAATCAGTGGAATTTTGGTTTGACCTTGGTTCAATGACGAACCCCTTGCATGTCTTATTGATTGCTACGTTCCTATATCTCAATTGCAGGAGCTCAGACAGGTTACAGTCAAGTTATACGCTCCACAACAAAACAAGGTTTGTTGTATATCTCAAACAGTTCATGAGAACACTTTCTAATAATTTTCTAGAACATGGTGTTCATTCAGAGGATATGTATGACAAACTCATCAGAAACTCACCTCTGCTCTTGAATGGAATGAGATTAGATGCAAGGGTGAACCATTTCCTCTAGTGAAATATGTTTGGTGTCATTATCATTACTCACATGCAGCTATCATACTTTGAATTGCAATTGAAAGAAGGCTTCTCACAAGGGATAGACTACAACACATTGGTATTGGTAATGGGAGATCATGTGTGTTATGTGGACAATATCCAGAATCAATTGCACATTTGCTCTTCAAATACAACATCACTCGGCCCATTTGGAATGAGATATGCTATCTATTCAGAACAATGTGGAAACCACGTCGAGACCTTAACTCTTCCTTGCTTGCTAGGAGTCGATGCAAAATCAATGATAAGCTTGTCAAAAGACTATGGATCATTTTCTTTCAATTAGTAATTAGATTTATATAAAAAAGAAGGAATATTATCCTCCACAATGGAGTAAACGGACAGATAGCAGCTGTCAAGAAGGATGCTCTTTATCAAGTGAAATAATTTATTTGGTTTATAGAAGTAAAATACACAAAATATAGTTAAACTACGATGGATTTCTATTCATCAGTGGCTTCTCTCACAACTAGGATGGCTCAATGGCTATATGGTAAGAAAGCCTTTCTATGGCAAGGTTTACTCTTCATACTCATAATGGTGTCTTTATCAAGGCAGGTTGGATAGCTCATAATTTTTAGAGACATGTAAAGGAATGGAATTGGTGGATGTAAATTTTGAGTGATGTCGAGGAAGTAAGACTCATTATTGAAACCTCCAAAATTTACATTGTTACAAGATTCAATAGAGCTAGCACTACAAGATTCACAACAACAGGCGTGCAAGAATTCTATAAGTGATTCTCTGACCTTCACTATTGTTGGATTCCAAGAGAAAGGAACAAGTTCCGAAGTTGTTGGCTCGAATCAGAGCTTTGGGCCACTCATTCCCATGGAAGGACAAACCTCTTGATTGGATGCCAACACTGTGACTATAAACTAGCCACGGATAAGTTCTTGTAAACTAGTTGTAGTGTCAACTATGACAACCAACTAAATGATCTGTTTAGATCTAAGAAAAGGAAGTTTAAGAAGACATTGTAGTAGTTTTAGGATGCAGGGTATGCACAAGTACCTTGAGATGATTGTGAAGATAATATTCTGTTGAAGTTAGCATATGATGTTTATTTACTGCAAAAAAGTAGTCTGTAAAGTAACCTACGATCCCAATTACTACTATAACAAAGTGAATCAATAGTGCAAGAATAACAATTCCAAAGAAACGTATAACAATCGCATAACATAATGTTATCTTGTTGTTCTTGAGATGCCAGACCAGTTAACTCTTTCAACCATATCTATACTGTAGCAAAATAGCAGCTACCAGTTCTGAACCACAAGGAACAATTAGAACTTCACCAGAATTTATAATGATGTTCATTGAGCTTACACAATACATTTGGATCTTTGCAACAATGTCTCCTTGCAACACAGTAATAGAAGTCATTTATAAACTTCCAATGTAGAAGATGTTATCTTGTTGATGTTATTCTAGTGATGTTATCCCGCTTCCTACTCCACTCTTTTTTGTAATAGGTAGTTTTCCATGTACTATGTACTATTAGTATGTGGAAGCGCCTGAATCTGTCTTTTTATACCATCAAGATCCTTTTTCTTCTTGTATAATTATTCATTTTGTATCTGGTAGGGGTCTGCCTAACCCCATCTTGTCAATCCAAAAAGAAAAAACAACATGCACCTATATTAGATGAATATAGGACACTAGTTTAATTTGAATCAAATGAAGGGATGTAGACTTCCGCCGAGACATGAGCCAGGCCTGGTAGAAACGAACATTGTTCAGTTCGGTTGGGCTTATCTCCAACATTTTCTTGCTCATCTTGTTTCCTTTGCAATTCGAGCACAAGCCGTCTCTCTCTTTTATATGGAAGCCGGTTCAAAAGTTGTTTTCTTCGATTTGATGAGCACTGGCCAATCAGCCGATTGCCACAGTGGGCTTCTCGCATTTGCATAATGTATCTCTTACTAAGAGGGACTTGAACCATATGCAAACCTTAATGAATGGTTCACTTTTTCAATAAAAGATGACATTACCTTTGGATGCTCGTGATTTTGTACCCTTCGTTATAAATATTGATAAATTGGGCTTGGCCTTTTCCTAGTTGCTTAGATCTAAAACATGGGCCTAAAACCATTTTCATGTAATCGGATTCAACTCAGTTGTACAACTGGACCAATTACTGCTGCTACAAGCGGCAGCCCAACTGCATCGTAAAACCTTTTTTGCTTTGGTACAAAATGAAGGCTGAAGCCAGGTGTGCATGCCTCGTGAATCAAACTCACGACCTTCGTGTAACTGAGTTGATAGCCCTGCCAAGTGAGCTAATGATCCAAGTGATGCATATTAACTGTGTTTTAAATTGATTGGATCTTTGACGTTGTTCACTTATATCCAACTAAAAAAAGGAATAAAGGAATATATTAAAGATTGAATAGGATTGGGTTTCTTAATATATATATATATAGATAGATAGAGAGAGAGAGAGAGAGAGAGAGAGAGAGAGAGAAGGAGCTGGTTGTGAGTAAACAAGGATAAGCAAAACCAAACCACCTGTTAAACCGAACCTCATCTACTCCACTCAGCTCCTTTTTTCTTTTCGGTTATAAAGGTTTTAGATCCGGTTTCACAAAGTTTTTAGTTCTAATTTAGGTTGCGCTTCGTGCTGGTTTTGGTTTGGTTCCATATTACTGGCTTTGGTTTTTGTTCAGCGTTAATTTTGTATCACAATTTAGTTCCGCTTGTTTCTTTTAAAACATAAAGAAAACCAAATTATATCATGTAGTTTTGTTCAGCTTTTACTAACGTTTAGAAGATATCGGCAAGCTTCAATATACATGATATTCTCAATAAAAGCTGGAGGATAATCCAGCCTCTCCCCTTCCATTGTTCTTTTGATAATGAGCCAAAGAATCTGCAACTTGGTTTGCTTCTCTCGGCACTGATTGGCTTGTGAATTGGTCAAAACATTATTTCACCATGAACATTTTGGAAGTTATCGTATGGCCCTTGAAGTCTAGATAACATACACTCGAAAAATCGCAGAAGAAGGATCCTCTTTCTAGATTTTTTGAGGAGCCTTTTCAAAAGATAAGCATGATTCAACAAAACCGTTTGGCTTTATTAAAAAGAACAAAAATCTCTCACGGAATATAATGACTTTAACAGAAAGCTTAGAAGAAATCACACGGATGCAAAGTCGAGCATATAAACAAATACAATATTTGTTTACAGGTGACATACACGAAAAAGAAAACTTTCCTGTTGTAAAACCCTCTGAGGGTAACCATGATCTATTTTTTCTTCTTCCTTGAGTTCAGTTCTTCGCTTTCGTGTTAGATTTGACTGCTAGAGGTATATCACTTTTTTTCAGTGGTATCAGTGCATACAGAGTCAGTGGTGCACCCTTTGGATTTGAAGTATGCTTCTTGAGAGGCCGGCAGTGCCCTCTTTACCTCTTAAAAAGGTCTCTTCTGAGTCGTTGCAGTATGAGAGTCGTTGTTTGTGTGGGATTTCAGAGAGAACTAAGGCTTTGGACGAAGGTGTTGCTGGTGTTACTAGCGCAATGGATTACTTGACCAGTATATTGTCTTCTAAAGTATACGATGTCGCCATTGAATCGCCTTTACAGTACGCGGCGAAGCTCTCCGAGAGGACGGGTACTAATATATGACTCAAGAGAGAGGATTTGCAGCGTGTTAGTATCTCTGTCTCACTCATGTTGTTGGTTTTGTTGTTAATGGATATGGCTGCTTGGCTTTTGTTTTTTGCCGCATTTTGCTATGTGAGCGAAAAAAAGGAATCTTATATTTTCGGGTAAAAAGCCCGGCAAAATTGCCGCAGTTACTTATTTACAATTTTGTCAGTGGGCAAAATTATAGATTTGTTTATATATTTTCGGGTAAAAAGCTATTTTGCCCTTACTTAGCACAAAGTCAGTTTTACACTCCGGCGATTAATGAAAATTATAAAATACCGGGTTGTCCCTTTACCTTTACGCTCCTCCCGGTTAGGGTTATCCGTATCGCAACGTATCGCACGATACGGTGCCCTGTGACCCTTATAAAGGGTCCCGGGCCGACCAAAACCCGCGTCCTCTCTCATTTTGGGTTCCTCAAGCTACCTAAGAGTCGGTTTTCGCCTCCTTTGTGTTCAAAGCTCTAAAATCATGCTCTACGGTGTCCGTGGAAGCCTCTAAACTCGGATTTAGGTATATTTTTAATGCTTTTTTCCATTTTTTTCTTTTATATTTGTTGTTTTTTGTGTTATTTCGTTTTTTTTTAATGACAAAATATGAAGTTATTAAGTGTGTGTATACGATTTTTATTGCATTCATGAAGTGTGAGATACTCGATTTGAGTGCTATTTGAAGATTGGGGATTTACGAAGTGTTTTTATTTTCAGGTTTTTGTTTGAATTAAAGTACTCCATTGAGATAGCAGGAAGGGGTGGTAGAAACTCTTGACGGTTTTATGATCCGGCATGGCAATGGGGCATACCAGTTGAGGGTTCCAAGTTAAAAATTAGATGCTTATTTTGTGAAAAGGTGGTTAGTGGTAGAATTTCAAGGTTGAAACACCACTGTAAACACCCCAAAATCCCACGATTTTCTCAAATATGCCTGGTCTTGCAAAAGCAACCCCAAAGGGCTATTTTGAATCTAGAAACCCAGGAGCCTTCCAGACAACCCTGTACATACTTTGAACCTGTATATATATTTTAAAAATGTATATATATAGTTTTAAAACCTTAAAAATGAGTTTTCAAACCCCAAAAGCAGCTTGGCCTGATGAAAGCAGGACCGAAGAGGCAAAAGAGAGCTAGGACCCGGAGCATACATCAAGCCCAGCACATCAACTCTCGTATCAAAATCATCCCCAGATTCTCAGACATCCAAGCCCCAGATATCATAAATTTGCTCAAAATATACTCTAAAATGTGAGAAGAAGAGCGGACGACAATGTTGGCGAAGACCCAATGCAAGACGGAGTACTGATGCAGTCAGGCCCCGCACAAACCGTCTATTTCGAAACGCCATGAAGGAATTATAAAATCATATTTGGGCCGGATCTGGACCATATATATCCATATCCAAACCCAACATGCATTTGGATTTGGATTCCAAGATCCAAATCCAATATCCACATCCATGGCCCACATCACCTTCTCATAAATGGAGGTGGGGCCCACAAATATTTCATGTGAAAAGCTTAGGTAGAGAGAGAAAAAGGGGTGATAAAGTATGAGCGAGAAAGTTGGTAGGCTTGACTTTTGGTCAAGGGTGGGTTAACCTTGTGGGTTTAGCCTAGAGTGTGGGTTTGAGCTAGTATGCACCTACACCAAACCTGGGGCTGTACCAACTTGTACATGGCTACAACTGGGTCGATGGACCAGTGCCAAGAGGAGGTTCCTAAAACCTAGCTCTAAGCTAGCCCACCTCACCTAGCCACTCTCCCCTAAACCTGACCCAAACCTAGCCACTATCACCCAAAACCACCCCAACCTCACCTAGCTCACCTCACATAGCTAAACCACTTAGACCCTAACCAACTAAACCCAAACCCACCTTAGTGCACCTAATTAAACCCCTAACCATTAAGTCCCAGCCCACCTAACCGGCCTACCCTAAACCACCAACCAGCCCCCCTAACCGACCTACCCCAAACCACTCCCCATGCCCACCTTATTAGAAATATCTAGCCTATACCATCCCAACCGACCCAGCCCCTTTTCCAGCCTATAAAATCCACCTTTCTTGCGGGTTTCACTCTCTCTCTTCCACACTCATCCCCCCTCATTCCCTCCAAGCTGCACCACTTCCACCACCTGCCCTTCCACCGCCACTTCATCACTCGGTTGCCACCTCTCCACTTCAACCGACTCCATCATCCTCCACACTTCGGCTGCCACCTTCCTTCCACCACCATCCGGCCACCACCTTCATCCACCAATACCACCTCCTCCCGGTTAGTACCTCATCTCATTCATCCACCATCTCTCCTCCATCTCTCGCCACCACCAACACCTTCCCTCCATCACCAGCCAGCCAGGACAACCCCTACCTGCTCACCCATCCACCTGCCACTCATCCACCCGGCTGCACCAGCACCATCCTCCCTTATTCCCCTTCTTCCCAGCCAAACACCACACCAACCTAGCCCATCTACCTGCCACTTCACCCCTCGACCAGCACCCCTAACCAGTACCCTTAACCTGCCGCACCTAGTCACTCCATCACCCGTCCAGCATCAACATACCACACGGCTAGCACCCCTACCTACCGCCAACATACATCCAAGGAGCTCCCCTTCGGCTGTCCAAGGCGACTCACTAGGCCAAAGCCAAGCAAGTTGAACACGGACCAGCTACACGTAAGTGCCTAACTCTGTCCTTTATATGAACTTGCTTACATTTAATTAAATTTGATACGGGGTTGTAATAATGGAGCGTTGTCTCCCCTCGGTTGTAATAATGCGGTTTGGCACGCCAACACACACGTGCACTTAAGCCATTCCGCTCTTAGCTGCACACCATTTTGGTACACACACGAGCCTTAACAACCCCTAAGATATAGTTATACTTATTTATATTCAGCTGCGTGGGTTTTAACTTAAGTCGTGGGTGTTGTCTTTCAATTCCACACTCACACACATTGAGCTTTCGCTCTTACTCCCAAGACCCTAGTAAGGGCCATATTGCAATTTCATTTGGGTGTTTTAAATTCAAGTTGTGTGCGTGGTCTTTCAATTCCACACACACATTGAGCTTCCGCTCTTACTCCCAAGACCCTAGTAAGGGCCATATTGCAATTTCGTTTGGGTGTTTTAAATTCAAGTTGTGTGCGTGGTCTTTCAATTCCACAATCACACACATTGAGCTTCCGCTCTTACTCCCAAGACCCTAGTAAGGGCCATATTGCAATTCTATTTGGGTTTTACATTGCAAGTCGTGTGAGTTGTCTTTACATATATACACAACACCCACGCACACGTTGGCAACCTTCGGGCCCATATATATTATAAGTATTTTCCTTCCTCTATGTCTTTAAGATTTGGGTTTTAAGTTAAGCTGTGTGAGTAGTCTTTTCGTATATACACGACACCCACTTACACAATTGAGCCTTTCCGCTCTTAAGATATAGCCATATTTTCCTTTTGCAATTTCCCTTTTGCAATTTAGATTAAGTCATTTTCCTTAAGCATTGTCTTTCAATTCGGGTTTTTCCTTTGGAGTTATGTGAGTTTGCATTGCATATTCGCCATACCACGAGTTAGGACGCATATTGCATCAAAGCAAGCCCCACACTCCCGTGCAAAAATTGCCCAACTTAGGTCACTTGCGCACACACCTGGTTGGCCCTAAAAAGCATAAAAAGAAAGACATAGGCACGTGCAAATCTCACGTGAAATAAAACTTACAATCGTACAAACAAAGCCCAAACACTTCGGGTATTTTTTAAAGAGGTTTGTTTTAAAAGACTTTGCCAAGCGTACAGACTGACCCTTGCGCATCGGTGCAAGAAGGTCTGCGATGAAAAGAGCTCACTTGCTTACAGTCGCCCCGATAGAGTCAGATTTCAAAACTTACTTCGCTAGATTGAGTAAGCTAGCTGGCACGCCCTTTGTTATAAAAAACGACTTAGACACACGAAAAGGTTCACTTCGGGCCTAAGAACCAGAAGTGGGAATTTTCCGTGTCTACAGGATTTTGCATGCCCGGTGGGACCTGGGCCTTGTGCAGAGTCAATTCATGTAGAAAAATCTCATGAAATTTTTTCAAAGAAAGTGTTTTTAACTTTGTTTGTTGCATTTTCATATCTAGGATTTGTTTGAAAAACATTGAAGCATGTCGAGTCCAGGCTCCCAAGAGGTATCTAGCCGTGGCTCATGCGCATCAAGTTCTCACTCTAGAAAGTTTTCGAAAAAACAAAACAAGATAGAAGAGATTGAGGACTTAAGAAGGGATTTTGAGGCCAAGATCGCCGCTCTTAGCCAAGAGGCTGAAGCAGGCGATTCATGTTCGTCAAATGGCGTACCAAAGGTCAAGAAAAAATTTGAAAAACCTCGCAAACACAAAGAGACTTCCACAATGGAAGGTAACCAATACCACGAGTCCTTCACACACAAGGACCGTAAAGCCCTACAACAACTGTTGAGAGGGCAAAATAAAGAGAAAAGAAGTTACGCCCTGTCTGATTTCTTGCCTGTGGACTATGAAAAAGACAGTGACGATGAAATACCGAACTTCCATCGGTATGATGGCATGGGAGATCCTAGGTACAACTGTCAAATGGCTGGCTTCCTACAATCTTAGCTAGTTCGCAACTTTTGAAGAGTTAGCGAACTGTTTTATGCAGAGATTCTCGCATAACGTATAAGTCACGCCGACTTTAAATACCTTGAGGGATACAAACAATGTGTGAACGAGGACGTGCATACGTTCATCATTCGTTGGAGGTCTCTCCTAGGTCAAGTGAGAGAGCCAATATCCGAAGGATGTGTAGTCATGCTCATCCTAGATAATTTTAGAAACGAGTTGAAAACCCTTCTCTCGCTTCACGAAATCTCAACTTTTCATAAGTTAATAAAGAAAGCATCCCTTTTTGAAACAAATTTGAAAAAAGGGGTGTATGATCACTTATAGAAAGGAAATGCAATTTCGAAAACTCGCTTGGAGAAACCTAACACTTATGGGCTACCCACCGCGGACAAAGGGGCAAAACCCCACAAAATCGCCAATGTTCGGGTGGATCCACGCCCGACAAGTGCTTTAAGAAATTTTGAAAAGATAGAAAATAAAAATGAGAGGAGTTTTCAAAAACCCTTCAAAAGACGGGAGTACACTCCGCTGGGGCAACCTGTATCGGAGGTCCTAGACCTCCTACTTACCCAAGGCATGATTGAACTCCTTGAGATTCTCGAGGGAGTCACTTCGAAGGGGAGATTTTTAAATAAATTCTGCAAGTACCATCGGCTCAAAGGTCATGATACAAGGCAGTGTTTCTCCCTCCTAAATAAAATTGAGAACTTGATAGCAGAAGGCCGACTCTAGGTCGCTGAAGAACCTAAGCTTGCCCAAGCTATCTTCAAAGAACCCTTCCCCAAGCACGCAAGTACCAGTGGGAAGGGAAAAGAGGTATGTGCTCTCACGATTTCGAAGAGTCTAGTGCATGCATATGAGTTTGGTTTGTCTACTTATGCATCTACTCTCATACTTTATAAAAAACCCACCCAAGTAGTCATCTGGGGACCACCAAGATTTTTGTCCCCGGTTAAACCAGTTTTAACCATTCAAGGTGCTCCAAATCTCTCGATTATAGCCATATTAAGTGCGAAACCTAGGTTGATCGTGGGAGAGGAAACAAGATCCGGGAGGATCTACCAACCCCCACATTTACAAAGTGCTAAAAAGGTGGTCAGTGTGCCTGACCCCTCAAAAGCATGTATTCCTAGAGTTCTGCCGAAAACGGACAAAGGAAATGTTGTTTTAAAGGTATATGATTTCAAAAACCATCTTTCAAAGATTCCTATCAACATGTTCATCCTAGAGCTAATACAAGCTTCGCATAGGCATAGACTGGTGTTAGAGAACATTCTAGAAAGAGCAAAGGTTAGTTTGAACATTACCCCAGAATCTTTGTCCAAACAAGTGGCCTCTATAGGAGCAAAAACGCCCATCGTATTCTCGGAAGACGATGTAGAAAGACTCTACAAGTCCCATAACCAGGCCCTACATATCGAGATGGTTATGAATAACCACTCTTTGGATAGGTGCCTAGTCGATGGGGGAGGAGGGTTGAACATCCTTCCACTTCATGTGGCGAACCAAATCGGAGTCACTTTGACATCCGTGAATCCCAGTCCCATCGTTATCACTGGATATGATGGGAATGCGTCTAGACCACTAGAATCTATCGAACTCCCCATGGAAACGGAAGGGATAGCACACACGGAGGTGTTCTATGTCATGGACATCCACCCCCATTATAACCTGTTGTTGGGAAGACCCTAGATACACAGCTTGTGCACTGTGTCATCCACCTTCCACAGGTGTGTCAAAATCCCTTTCAGGGACAAAGTCATAGTAATCCTAGGTGAGAGTCATCCTCAGCTTCAGGGGGTCATAAATTCCCCTTGCTTGTCGAGTTCCCAGACCCACGAGGTAAAACTGGGGCAAACCATGCTCGATACACCAAGGCTCACATTATACAACCCTAGGAAGGTCCTATATGTGAAGGGGCCACCCAAGGCTGGCCCCCTCAAAGTTCTGACCATTCTAGGAAAACCCAAGAACCCCTTATTTCCAAAACCCCTGGACAAAAAGCCCTATGTACACAACATAGACGACAACAAGTTCTAGTACCACGATTTATACCAAACTTTTTCTAAAAAAAAAAAATCATGGATCATGCTGTTAAACATGGGCTATTTGCCATATAAGAGTCTAGGGGCACAAAATCAGGGTCTCCTAGAACCCATACTGCCTAGGGCCAATCCAAGCCGATATGGGATCGGCTATACTCCCAGAATACCACCAGAACCACCCCCTATGACCACTTGGGTCAAGGGTGCCCTGGAGCCTATCTTAGAAGAGACCTACGACTTAGACCTCTTATTCAGAGTCTAACCTGTAGAGTTTTCCATTTGTAGGTATGATGGAAGATCCCTAAATAAAAAATACAAAAACATTTGAAAAATTCGAAATCCAAAAAATAGAAAAATTACAAAAGCCAAAAACACTTGAAAATGAAAAACTCGAAAAAAGAGTAGTTTGTATAGTTCCCAAAGTTCTCGTTTTACAAAACAACAAAAAAATCGAAAATTTACAAAATTCTAAAAAGATTTTGTACATAGTTGCTCCTGGTAAGGATTTGGAAAAAGAAAAAGATTTCGAAAGAAACATTGTCTGTATAACCAGACCAAAAATTTTGAAATCAATAGAAATTCCATGTACGAAACCAGGTATTTTAAAAATCCATGCATCAAATTCCCTAGGATCTATAAACCTCGAGAATGATCAAAGCCTAGAGGTGGATCCCCTTGAGGAAGATCCCACTTCTGAGCTCCGAGAATTCCATAAAATTCTCGATTTTGAAAAGCCTTCAAATTCAGTATGAGGAGATTTCATAGAGATAAACCTAGGGAGTGATTCAAAGCCCAAACTCATTAAGGTAGGCGCATGTTTGCATGAGCATGAAAGGTCATCATTCATTGCATTTCTAAAAACCTACTTAGATATGTTTGCATGGACGTATGAAGACATGCCGGGCATAGACCCCAGTATTGTCGAGCATCGTCTTCTCTTAGATGCGGATGTAAAGCCCATAAAGCAAAAGCTTAGGAAAATACATCCGAACGTACACGCACAAGTCAAAGAGGGTTTAGAAGATCTGTTAAAAGCTGGATTTATAAAACCCATTGCGTGTTCTAATTGGTTATCCAATATAGTTGTTGTTCGAAAAACCAATGGGAAGATTTGAATATGCATCGATTTTAGAAACCTGAATAAGACCACTCCAAAGGATAATTATCCTTTACCAAACATAGATTTGATAGTCGATAGTACTATAAATCACGAAATGTTTTCGTTTATGGATGATTATTCAGGGTATAACCAAATCAAACTAAGCCCACGAGATCAGGGTAAGACCGCTTTCACAACCCCATGGGGCACATACTGCTATACAATCATGCCCTTTGGTTTGAAAAATGCCGGTGCAACATACAAGAGAGCCATGACCACGATCTTCCATGATCAGATTCATGAGCTCGTAGAGGTATATGTGGATGATCTCTTGGCAAAATCCAAAACTCGATGCACTCATATCGAATGCTTACAAAAGATTTTTGAAAGGCTTAGACTTTACAAAGTAAAGCTAAACCCTCAGAAGTGTGTATTCAGAGTAGAGTCCGAGAAGCTCTTAGGCTTTATGGTGAGCCAAAGGGGTATAGAAGTCGACCCATCTAAGTGTCGAGCCATCATAGACATGGCTCTACCCTCCAATCTCACACATATTCGTAGCCTCCAAGGTCGATTGCAATCCATTCACAGGTTTATCTCAAACCTAGCGACTAGATGCGAACCCTTCAACAAATTATTGAGAAAGGGTAGGAAATTTTCATGGGATGATGACTGCCAAAAGTCATTTGAAAGACTAAAGGCATACCTAGTAAATCCCCCTATTTTAAATCCTCTAAAGCAAGGAAAACCTCTTTTGCTTTACATTTCCGTGCATTAGAATGCCTTGGGAGCGTTCTTAGCTCAGTACGAGGATGACACCCACAAGGAGTATGCTATCTATTATATTTCGAAAACTCTCTTGGCTTACAAAAGGAATTACCAAGCCATGGAGAAGACGTGCTTGGCCCTAGTTTGGGCCTGCCAAAAATTTTGACACTATTTCCTAGATCATGAGATCTGGATAGTGTCCAAGCTTGATCCAATCAAGCATTTATTCAAAAAACCCATTCTCACTGGTAGATTGGGCAAATGGCAACTCCATCTAATGGAGTATGACCTGAAATACCATCATCAGATCTCCATTAAGGGGCAAACCCTGGCTGACTACGTGGCTGAGTTCCCCCTAGAGGACGCATATCCCACACTTAGTGAAATGCCTGATGAAGGCATATTGCAAAACAAATTTCAAAACCACATTTTGGCAAACTCTTTCGAAAACCAAGTGTGGAAGATGTACTTCGATGGGGCACGAAACCAACGAGGGGCTGGTGCTGGGGTCATCCTCATATCCCCTAAAAAGGGTGAGATCCCCATAGCAATTCGCCTAGATTTCGAATGTTCCAACAGCATAGGTGAGTATGAAGCACTCATACAAGGCTTAAGGATTTCAAAAACTCTAGGGGCATCATGCATCGAGGTCTTTGGAGATTCACTCCTTGTTATAAACCAAGTTTTGAAAATTTGGCAAGTGCGAAATGAAAAACTTCTTCCATATCATGAGTTGGCCACTCGATTGGTTGAGTCATTCCAATCATGTAGACTCACACACGTAGGAAGAGAGGATAATGACATTGCCGACGCCCTCTCCTCCTTGGGTTCAGCCCTAAAGGTCGATCCCACTTTGGGAACCCGACTCTTAGAGATATGGCATGCACCCACTCCATCCACACACGATTTGGATATTTGCCAAAATAATCCAGATTCTGTTGGAAAACCTTGGTTCTATGACATCAAATGTTTTCTAGAAAATGAGAGATTCGCTGAGGATGCCACATCCAAAGATAAGGCATTCATCCAAAAAATTTCTACCCGATACACGATTTTGGGTGGGGTTTTGTATAAAAAGAGTTTTATCGGCATCTTACTAAGATGTGTCGACCTAGAGAAGGTTAGGACTGTTATGCATGAATTCCACGATGGAGAATGTGGAGGCCATGTTAATGCCAACATAATGGCAATGAAAATACTTAGAGCAGGCTATTTTTGGTCCACCCTGAAAAAGGATTGCCACGATCATGTTAGGAAGTGTCATCCATGTCAAGTACATGTGTGAGTAATGCCATTATTCTCTCTTCCTACGTGTGTGAGTCTACACGATTGGAATGACTCAACCAATCGAGTGGCCAACTCGTGATATGAAAGAAGCTTTTCATTTCGCACTTGCCAAATTTTCAAAACTTGGTTTAAAAGACTTTGCCTAGCGTACAGACTGACCCTTGCGCATCGGTGCAAGAAGGTCTGCGACGAAAAGAGCTCACTTGCTCACAATCGCCCCGATAGAGTCAGATTTCAAAACTTACTTCGCTAGCTTGAGTAAGCTAGCTGGCACGCCCTTTTTTATTATAAAAACGACTTAAACACACGAAAAGGTTCACTTCGGGCCTAAGAATCAGGAGTGGGAATTTTCCGTGTCTACAACCCCTCTTTGGCATTATCCAAATTTATTTGGATAATGGCAAAGACGACAACACCCCTTTCAATGTCTCCCTAGATCTATCCACGAAAACATGGGATCGTCCCAATTTTTAAGCAAAATCTCTCTTTTAAACCTGTTAGGAGGAGGTATCACGCCAAAGGGACTTTCTATGGTTTCTGGTCCTAAACGGGATCATGTTATGCAAGTGTTCATGCGTGGATATGCACATGCATGACATGGATGAGACGCCAAGTAGGGTGACCTCCCAAAGACCAGATGGTATGGTCGAACTCTTGAGACTTACGAAGACCTGCTGCTCCAAGTGAGCGGGCCATATGTTGCTCGATGTTCGATTTTTCAAAATCTATTTACAAAAGGGAAAACCGCTTTTAGCCTCAATCCTAAGGATCTCGAGCTCTTCGTGTTTGCCTTTACTTTAGTCTTGACACTCACTAATCTAGCGGAGGTTTTATAAGAAAACAAGCTATATTTCAAAATTCCTACGCCTTACTCAAAACGTTGAATTCTCAAACAAAATGAAATTCAAGTAAGTAAATCCTATTTTTACTTTAGGATTCCTCGAAATGGACCATGTTTTACTTGGGATAAGCCAGGGATGGGAAAGAGATACCACGGTCCCTTCTGAAGCGTCCTGTGGTTTGAGGCATAGAAGGCGGAAAACTGTTCTTTTTGAGCTTTTTGGCCTTTTCTTCCCTTTTTTTTTTGTAGAGGGTCTCCCTTTGGGAGTATTTTTTCTTTAATCTCTCTTTTCCATAAAAGAATCAATTTTTCTTTTTGATTCATGTTTCTTTCTTTGGGAAAGAGATCTTTGGTGGGGATTTCCCTTTGTTTTGGCCATATTTTCTTTTTGGAAGGAGAAGAGAAGAGGGGAGGACTCATCCCAAGGTCATACTCGATCAATTCCAGATCAGCCTATTTAGAAATAGCACGTACTACTTGCAAGTATCTTGCTATATTGAACTAGGCATTTCTTTGTAAGAAGAAGGATTTTGAAATGTAACCACGTATTTGGAAAACTCCACTCTTTCACAAGTGCGAATTCTCTCACTTAAGGTTACACAATTTTGCCTTTAAACCTTACTTTCGAGGTTTTAAAGCAGTTATCCCTAAGAATTTTCGAAAACGGGAATTTAACCCAAACCCTACACATAATACTTCTTTAAATATTGAACATTGATAGGATCTGCTAAATTCCTACCTTCTACATCGATCAACCAATATGAGTTGTTCGTGGTGGTTGCACGCACAACATAGGGTCCATCCCACTTGGGGCGCCACTTTCCAAGTGGATGTGGGCCATGATAGCAAATGATTTTCAAAACCAGATCTCCCACTTCAAAGTGGTGAGGTCTCATATGTTTGTCATAATATCGGGCTATCCTTTGCCGGTATGCATGAGCATGATCCATAGCAAGGAGTCGCCTTTCATCTAGCAAATCTAGTTCGGCCATCCTAGCATGCTGAAGCGTCTCTAGGGGGAGGTCGAGTACAATGGATGTATGGAATGAATGCAATTGTATATGAATGGGAAGAATGGCGTTTGTGCCATAGACCAACTCAAATGGCGTGGCATTCGTGGGAGTCCGGATGGAAGTCCTATAAGCCCATAAGGCTTCATCCAGCTTCTTGTGCCACGTCCTACCCTTCTCTAAAGTCTTTTCAATTATGCTAATGAGAGTCTTATTCGTGGCTTCGGCTTGGTCGTTGCCTTGAGGGTAGTAGGGCGAGGAGAAGTGGTGAGTTATGCAATAAGTGTTGCACAACTTGACCATCCGCTCATTTTTGAATGGGGTGCCATTATCGGACACAAGGTCTCTTGGAACTCCAAATCGAGCCAAGATATTTCTCCTAATGAAAGCCACCACATGTTGCCCCTGTACGTTGGTCAGGGAGGTGGCTTCGACCCACTTGGAGAAGTACTCAGTGGTTGCTAAAATGAACCCATGCCCATTCGATGTCTTTGGAAATATCGGGCCTACAATATCAAACGCTCACATGGTGAATGGCCAGGGGCTGACCATGGAATGCAATGAAGATGATGGGATATGAATGGCGTGCCCATGTACTTGACATGGATGACACTTCCTAACATGATCGTGGCAATCCTTTTTCAGGGTGGACCAAAAATAGCCTTCTCTAAGTATTTTCATTGCCATCATATTGGCATTAACATGGCCTCCATATTCTCCATCGTGGAATTCATGCATAACAGTCCTAGCCTCCTCTAGGTCGACACATCTTAGTAAGATGCCGGTAAAACTCTTTTTATACAAAACCCCATCCAAAATCGTGTATCGGGTAGAAATTTTTCGGATGAATGCCTTATCTTTGGATGTGGCATCCTCAGCGAATCCCCCATTTTCTAGAAAACATTTGATGTCATAGAACCAAGGTTTTTTAACAGAATCTGGATTATTTTGGCAAATATCCAAATCGTGTGTGGATAGAGTGGGTGCATGCCATATCTCTAAGGATCGGGTTCCCAAAGTGGGATCGACCTTTAGGGCTGAACCCAAGGAGGAGAGGGCATCGGCAATGCCATTATCCTCTCTTCCTACGTGTGTGAGTCTACACGATTGGAATGACTCAACCAATCGAGTAGCCAACTCATGATATGGAAGAAGTTTTTCATTTCGCACTTGCCAAATTTTCAAAACTTGGTTTATAACAAGGAGTGAATCTCCAAAGACCTCGATGCATGATGCCCCTAGAGTTTTTGAAATCCTTAAGCCTTGTATGAGTGCTTCATACTCAGCTATGTTGTTGGAACATTCAAAATCTAGGCGAATTGCTATGGGGATCTTACCCTTTTCAGGGGATATGAGGATGACCCCAGCACCAGCCCTTCATTGGTTTCGTGCCCCATCGAAGTGCATCTTCCACACTTGGTTTTCGAAAGAGTTTTCCAAAATGTGGTTTTGAAATTTGTTTTGTAATATGCCTTCATCAAGCATTTCATCAAGTGTGTGATATGCATCCTATAGGGGGAACTCAGCCACGTAGTCAGCTAGGGCTTGCCCCTTAATGGAGATCTGATGATGGTATTTCAGGTCATACTCCATTAGAAGGAGTTGCCATTTGCCCAATCTACTAGTGAGAATGGGTTTTTCGAATAAGTGCTTGATTGGATCAAGCTTGGACACTATCCAGATCTCATGGTCTAGGAAGTAGTGTCGAAATTTCTGGCAGGCCCAAACTAGGGCCAAGCACGTCTTCTCCATGGCTTGGTAATTCCTTTCGTAAGCCAAGAGAGTTTTCGAAATATAATAGATGGCATACTCCTTGTGGGTGTCATCCTCGTATTGAGCTAACAAAGCTCCCAAGGCATTCGTATGCACGGAAATGTAAAGCAAAAGAGGTTTTCCTTGCTTTGGAGGATTTAAAACAGGGAGATTTATTAGGTATGCCTTTAGTCTTTCAAATGACTTTTGGCAGTCGTCATCGCATCAAAATTTCATGCCCTTTCTCAACAATTTGTTAAAGGGTTCTCATCTAGTCGCTAGGTTTGAAATAAACCTGCGAATGGATTGCAATCGACCTTGGAGGCTACAAATCTGTGTGAGATTGGAGGATGGAGCCATGTCTATGATGCTTGACACTTAGATGGGTCGACTTCTATACCCCTTTGGCTCACCATAAAGCCTAAGAGCTTTCCGGATTCTACCCCGAACACACACTTCTGAGGGTTTAGCTTTACTTTGTAAAGCCTAAGCCTTTCGAAAATCTTTTGTAAGCATTCGATATGAGTGCATTGAGTTTTAGATTTTGCCAAGAGATCGTCCACATATACCTCTACGAGCTCATGAATCTGATCATGGAAGATCGTGGTTATGGCTCTGTGGTATGTGGCGCCGGTATTTTTCAAACCAAAGGACATGACTGTATAGCAGTACGTGCCCCATGGGGTTGTGAAAGCGGTCTTACCCTAATCTCGTGGGCTTAATTTGATTTGATTATACCCTGAATAGCCATCCATAAACGAAAACATCTCGTGATTTGCAGTACTATCGACTATCAAATCTATGTTTGGTAAAGGATAATTATCCTTTGGAGTGGCTTTATTCAGGTTTCTAAAATCGATGCATATTCGAATCTTCCCATTGGTTTTTCGAACAACAACGATATTGGATAACCAATCGGAATACGCAATGGGTTTTATAAATCTGGCTTTTAGCAGATCTTCTAAACCCTCTTTGACTTGTGCGTGTACATTCGGATGTATTTTCCTAAGCTTTTGCTTTATGGGTTTCACATCCGCATCTAAGGGAAGACAATGTTCGACAATATTGGGGTCTATACCCGGCATGTCTTTATACGTCCATGCAAACACATCTAAGTAGGTTTGTAGAAATGCAATGAATGCTGATCTTTCATACTCATGCAAACATGCGCCTACCTTAATGAGTTTGGGCATTGAATCACTCCCTAGGTTTACCTCTATGAAATCTCTTCCTATTGAATTTGAAGGTTTTTTAAAATCGAGAATTTTATGAAATTTTGGGAGCTCAGAAGTGGGATCTTCCTCAAGGGGATCCACTTCTGGGCTTCGATCATTCTCGTGGTTTATAGATCCTAGGGAATTTGATGCATGGATTTTCAAAAGACCTAGTTTTACACTTGGAATTTCTATTGATTTCGAAATTTTTGGTCTAGTTATACAAACAACGTTTTTTTCGAAATCCTTTCCTCTTTCCAAATCCTTACTAGGAGCAGCTATGTACAAAATCTTTTTGAAATTTTGTAAATTTTTGATTTTTTTGTTGTTTTGTAAAACGAGTACTTTGGGAACTATACAAACTACTCTTTTTTCGAGTTTTTGATTTTCCAATGTTTTTGGCTTTTGTAATTTTTCTATTTTTTGGATTTCGAATTTTTCAAATGTTTTTGTATTTTTGATAAAGGAATCTTCCATCGTACCTACAAAGAGAAAACGCTACATGTTAGACTCTGAATAAGAGGTCTAAATCGTAGGTTTCTTCTAGGGTAGGCTCCAGGGCACCCTTGACCCAGGTGGTCACAGGGGGTGGCTCTGGTGGTATTCTCGGAGTATAGCCGATCCCATATCGGCTTGGGTTGCCCTAGGAAGCATGGCTTCTAGGAGACCCTGATTTTGTGCCCTTAGACTCTTATAAGGCAAATAGCCCATTTTTAATAGCATGTTCCATAATTTTTTGTTTTTAGAGAATGTTTGATATAAATCGTGATCCTCGAACTTGTTGTCGTCTATGTTGTGTACATAGGGCTTTTTGTCCAGGGGTTCTTGGATTTTCCTAGAATGGTCAAAACTTTGAGCGGGCCAGCCTTGCATGACCCCTTCACATATAGGACCTTCCTAGGGTTGTACAATGTGAACCTTGGTGGCTCGAGCATGGTTTGTCCCAGTTTTACCTCGTGGGTTTGGGAGCTTGACAAGTAAGGGGAATTTATGACCCCCTGAAGCTGAGGATGACTCTCACCTAGGATTACTATGACTTTGTCCCTAAAAGGGATTTTGACATACCTGTGGAAGGTGGATGACACAGCACACAAGCTGTATATCCAGGGCCTTCCCAACAACAGGTTATAATGGGGGTGGATGTCTAGAACATGGAACACCCCTGTGTGTGCTATCCCTCCCATTTTCATGGGGAGTTCGATAGATCCTAGTGGTCTAGACGCATTTCCATTATATCCAGTGATGACGATGGGACTTGGATTTACGGATGTCAAGGTGACTCCGATTTGGTTCGCCATATGAAGTGGAAGGATGTTGAGCCCTCCTCCCCCATCGACAAGGCACCTATCCAGAGAGTGGTTATTTAGAACCACCTCGATATGTAGGGCCTGGTTATGGGACTCGTAGGGTCTTTCTACATCGTCTTCCGAGAATACGATGGGCGTTTTTGCTCCTATGGAGGCTACTTGTTTGACAAAGATTCTAGGGTAATGTTCGAACTAACTTTTGCTCTTTCTAGAATTTTCTCTAACACTAGTCTATGCCTAGACGAAGTTTGTATTAGCTTTAGGATCGACATGTTGATAGGAATCTTTAAAAGATGGTTTTCGAAATCATATACCTTTAAAATGACATTTCCTTTGTCCGTTTTCAGCGGAACTCTAGGAATACATACTTTTGAGGGGCCAAGCACACTGACCACCTTTTTAGTACTTTGCAAATGTGGGGGTTGGTCGATCCTCCCAGATCTTGTCACCTCCCCCACGATCAACCTAGGTTTCGCACTTAACATGGCTCTAATCGAGAGATTTGGAGCACCTTGAACGATTAAAACTAGTTTAACCGGGGACGAAACTCTTGGTGGTCCCTAATGACTACTTGGGCAGGTTTTTTTATAAAGTATGAGAGTAGATGCACAAGTAGACAAACCAGACTCACATGCATGCACTAGACTCTTTGAAATCGTGAGAGCACATACCTCTTTTCCCTTCCCACTGGTACTTACGTGCTTGGGAAAGGGTTCTTTAAAGATAGCTTGGGCAAACTCAGGTTCTTCAGTGACCTAGAGCCGGCCTTCTGCTATCAAGTTCTCAATTTTATTAAGGAGGGAGAAACACCGCCTTGTATCATGGCCTTTGAGCCGATAATACTTGCAAAATTTGTTTAAACCCCCCCCCCCTTCGAAGTGACTCCCTGGGGAATCTCGGGGAGTTCAATCATGCCTTAGGCAGGTAGGAGGTCTAGGACCTTCGATACAGGTTGCCCCAGCGGAGTGTACTCTCGTCTTTCGAAGGGTTTTTAAAAACTCCTCTCCTTTTTATTTTCTAATTTTTTAAAATTCCTTGAAGCACTTGCCGGGCTTGGATCCACCCCAACATTGGCGATTTTGTGGGGTTTTGCCCCTTTGTTCGCGGTGGGTAGCCCATAAGTGTTGGGCTTCTCCAAGCGAGTTTTCGAAATGGTATTTCCTTTCCATAAGTGATCATACACCCCTTTTTTCAAATTTGTTTCAAAAAGGGATGCTTTCTTTATTAACTTATGGAAAGTTAAGATTTCGTGGAGCGAGAGAAGGGTTTTCAACTCTGTAGACGCGCGAAAATCCCCGCCTCTTCGCCTTTTTCAGGGCTTGGAGCGGATCCTCTCGTGTGTCTAAGGCCTATGTATGCAAATAGGGCGTGCCAGCTAGCTTACCTAAGCTAGCGAAGATATTTTTAACACTGACTTCTAAACGTGGCGACTGTGAGCAAGTAAGCTCTTGTCGTCGCAGACCTTCTTGCACCGATGCACAAGGGTCAGTCTGTACGCTTTGCAAAAATCGAGTTTTTGGAGAGAAAGTCTACGAAGCGGTTCGAGGTGTCTATTTCAGGTCTTTAGAATGCGATTGCATGTTTTAGATCACGTGGATTTGCACGTGCCTAAGTCTTTTCTTTTATCCCTTTTCGGGCCACCTAGTTTGTGTGTTATGAACACTCCACTACATGGGCGAATTCGAGCGGGGCTTGCTTCGATGCAATATGCGTCCTACCTCGTGGTATGGCGTAGATGCAATGCAAACTCACGCTATTCCAAAGGGAAAACCCAAAATGTAAAGACAATACTGAAGGGAAATGACTGAAGGGAAATAACCGAAGGAAAATAACCGAAGGGAGATATGTATATAGGTTATGTATATGAGCCCTTACTCGAGTCTTTACAAATAAGAGCGAAGGCTTAATGTGGGTGCGTGCTTGAATTGAAAGACTTACACACACGACCTGAAATTAAACCCAAATATAAATTGCAGTATGGCCTTGACTAAGGTCTTGGGAGTAAGAGCGAAGGCTCAATGTGTGTGAAAGTGCTTGAATTGAAGTACTACACACACGACATGAATGAAACCCAAATATAACTGCAATAAGGCCTTTAGTAAGGTCTTGGGAGTAAGAGCGAAGGCTCAATGTGTGTGAAAGTGCTGGAATTGAAAGACTTACTCACACGACATGAAATGAAACCCAAATAGTATAGGTCGGCCCTTACTTGGGTCTTTCAAATAAGAGCGAAAGCTCAATGTGTGTGAGAGTGCTTGAATTGAAAGACTTACTCACACGACATGAAATGGAACCCAAATAGTATAGGTCGACCCTTACTTGGGTCTTTCAACTAAGAGCGAAAGCTCAATGTGTGTGAGAGTGCTTGAATTGAAAGACAACGCACCCAACTTAAACAAAAACCCTTCGGAAATGAAAGTATATATACACACTTATGTATTAGGGGCTGATTAGGCCCGTGTGTGTTCAAAATCGTGCACGACTAAGAGAGTGCACGTGTGTGGTTGTGCCAAGCCACGTTATTACAAGCGGGGGGAGACTATGCTCCGTTATTACAACCCCGCATCAAATTGAATCTCAAGCAAGTATACAACCTAAGACCGAGTTTAGGCACTTACGAGTAGCTGGTCCGTAGAGGTCTTGCTTGAGCGTGGGCTTGGCCTTCGCCTTGGGCTGCAAACAGGAGCTCCGCGAGGATAGGTGACCAAAGGTGCTGGCCGGCTGCAAGTGGGGCGCGGGGTAGGCGCCTCGAAGGTGGCTGGCTGCAAATGGGTGTAGCCTCGATGTGGGAGGTTAAAGGGGCTGGACCAAGTGAGTGCTTAGGGTCACTAGGATAGTCGAGTGTTTTAGGGAAGGTGGACCTAAAGGGGAGTTTATGGGAAGGCCGAATGGGACACCTAGGGGAAGGCCGAAGGGGATAGGATGGTTAGGTAGTGGCCGGTAGTTTGGGTTATGCTAGGTTCGGCTAAGTGAAAAGGGTGGTGGCAAAGGCTGAGATGATGATAGGGTGGGTGGCTAGGAGTGGAGAGGTAGTAGAGAAGGGTTTTGGTAGGGTTAGAGAGTGCTTACCGGATGGGGAGAGGCAGTGAAAGGCAAAGAGAAGCCGGGTGTGGATGGGAGCTCGGCTGGTTCGGTTGGGTGAAGGTGGTGGCGTCCGGCTGGGTGAGGTGATGGAGAGTGGAAGAGGGAAGGTGGCGGTGCAGGTAGAGCTGGTGGAGCAGGTGGAGCAGGCGGAGGTGATGGAGAGTGGTCCCGGCTAGGTGAGGAAATGGGAGAAGGAGAGGGCCCGACTGGGTGAGGTGAGGGCTCTTGCTTTTTAAAACCCGCCCCCAAGGGGGGGGGGTTTAAATAGGGGATGGGTAGGTCGGTTAGGGCTGGGCTTGGGTTAGTGGTTAGGTGGTTTAGGTAGGGTGGTATGTAGATAAGGTGGGCTGGAAAGGGTTGGGCCAGATATTTTGGAAACTAGGGGTTTGGGTAGATTGTGGGATAGGGGTGGTTTAGGGGTTTAGGGCTAGGTTAGGTGGTTGGGTTTTAGGGTGAGGTTTAGTGAGCTAGGTTAGGTGATTAGGCTAGGTTTAGGCTAGGATTAGGGAAATTAATCTAGGTTTAGGGAAGGATTAGGGAAGTGGGTTAGGTGATTAGGTTGGGATTAGGCCGGGATTAGGGAAGTGGGTTAGGTGATTAGGTTCAGATTAGGGGTGGATTAGGGGTTTAGGCTAGGATTAGGCGTTTTGGGTTAGGTTTAGGTGAAGGAGCTCCCTTAGCATGGCCCACAGACCTTGACCACCTCATGTTGGTGCAGCCCTAGGTTTGGTTTTAGCTAATTACAAGCTTAAACCCGCTCAATTAGGCTAACCCACATGATTAACCCCAAACTTGACACACAAGTCAAGCTTAATACAACACTCTTGATATTTTCCATCCCCACTCTCTCTCATGCCCAATATCCCACGTGAATTTCAAGTGGGCCCCACCTCCATTTATGAGAAGGTGATGTGGGCCATGGATATGGGTATTGGATTGGATTTCTGGATCCAAATCCAAATCCAAGTCCACATATGGGTTTGGATTGGGATCTGGATATATATGGTCCAGATCCAATCCAAACTGAACTCTGACTCCTTCGAGCTGGGTTCGAAACGGACGATTCGTGCGGGGTCTGACAGCATCAGTACTCCGTCTTCGTTGGGTCTTCGCCAACATGGTCGTCCGCCTCCATTTCTGCCTTTCGGAGATGACTTCAAAGGATATTTTGATAAGAACAGGGTCTTGGACGTTCGAGATCCTGGGGGTGTGAATCAGATACAAGAGTTGCTGTGTCGGGCTCGACATGTGCTCCGGTTCCGGGCTCTTCTTAGCTCTCCTGGTCCTGTCTTGATCGGGCCAAGCCACTTCGGGGTTTCAAAACATGTTTTGAAAGGTTTTCAAAAGCCATATCATATGTTTTTGAAAGATAAAGTTTAAAACATATATACAGGGTTGTCTGGAAGGCTCCTGGGTTTCCAGACTCAAAAATGGCCCTTTGGGGCTGCTTTTACAAAACCAGGTTTGTTTTAAGGAAATTCGTGGGATTTCGGGGTGTTTACAAACTCGTTTCTAAAATTATCTAGGATGAGTATGTCTGTGCATCCTTCAGATATTGGTTCTCGCACTTGACCTAGGAGAGACCTCCAACGAACGATGAACGTATGCACGTCCTCGTTCACACCTTGTTTTGTATCCCTCAAGGTGTTTAAAGTCAGTGTGACTTCTACGTTATGCGAGAATCTCTGCATAAGGCAGTCCGCTAACTCTTCAAAAGTTGCGAACTGGCTAAGGTCGTAAGAAGCCAGCCATTTGGTATCTGTGCCCTTGAGGGACAAAGGGAACCAATACACCCACTTCATCGAGTCCTTCTTTTTCTTATGGGCTCGACGAGAGAAAAGCTGCAAGTGAGACCTAGGGTCTCCCATGCCATCATACCGATGGAAGTTAGGTATTTCATCGTCATTGTCTGTTTCATAGTCCATAGGCAAGAAATCAGACAGGGCGTAACTTTTTTCTCTTTATTTTGCCCTCTCAGCAGCTGTTGTAGGGCTTTACGGTCCTTGTGTGTGAAGGACTCGTGGTATTAGTTACCTTCCATTGCGGAAGTCTCTTTGTGTTTGCAAGGTTTTTCAAATTTTTTCTTGGCCTTTGGTTCACCGTTTGAAGAACATGAATCGCCTGCTTCAGCCTCTTGGCTAAGAGCGGTGATCTTGGCCTCGAAATCCCTTCTGAAGTCTTCAATCTCTTGTTTTTTCGAAAACTTCCTAGATTGAGAACTTGATGTGCATGAGCCGTGGCTAGATGCCTCTTGGGAGCCTTGACTCGACATGCTTCAATATGCTTTTTCAAAATCTTAAGTATGAAAATGTAACAAACAAAGATAAAACACTTTCTTTAAAAAAAAAATTATGAGGTTTTTCTACATGAACTGACTCTACACAAGGCCCAGGTCCCACCGAGCGTGCCAAACCTGTAGACACGAAAAAATTCTCACTCCTGGTTCTTAGGACCGAAGTGAACCTTTTTGGGGCATCCGTAAACACCCCAAAATCCCATGATTTTCTCAAATATGCCTGGTTTTGCAAATGCAGCCCCAAAGGGCTATTTTGAGTCTGGAAACCGAGGAGCCTTCCAGACAACCCTGTACATACTTTCAACCTGTATATATATTTTAAAAATGTATACATATAGTTTTAAAACCTTAAAAAGGTGTTTTGAAACCCCAAAAGCAGCTTGGCCTGATGAAAGTAGGACCGAAGAGGCAAAAGAGAGCTTTGACCCAGAGCATACTTCAAGCCCGGCACATCAACTCTCGTATCAAAATCATCCCCAGATTCTCGGACATCCAAGCTTCAGATATCAGAAATTTGCTCGAAATAAACTCCGAAATGTGAGAAGAAGAGCGGACGACAATGTTGGCGAAGACCCAATGCAAGACGGAGTACTGATGCAGTCAGGCCCCGCACAAACCGTCCATTTCGAAACGCCATGAAGGAATCATAAAAACAGATTTGGGCCGGATCTGGACCATATATATCCATATCCAAACCCAACATGCATTTGGATTTGGATCCCAAGATCCAAATCCAATATCCACATCCATGGCCCACATCACCTTCTCATAAATGGAGGTGGGGCCCACAAATATTTCACGTGAAAAGCTTGGATAGAGAGAGAAAAAGGGGTGATAAAGTATGAGCGAGAAAGTTGGTAGGCTTGACTTTTGGTCAAGGGTGGGTTAACCTTGTGGGTTTAGCCTAGAGTGTGGGTTTGAGCTAGTATGCACCTACACCAAACCTGGGGCTGTACCAACTTGTACATGGCTACAACTGGGTCGATGGACCAGTGCCAAGAGGAGGTTCCTAAAACCTAGCTCTAAGCTAGCCCACCTCACCTAGCCACTCTCCCCTAAACCTGACCCAAACCTAGCCACTCTCACCCAAAACCACCCCAACCTCACATAGCTAAACCACTTAGACCCTAACCAACTAAACCCAAACCCACCTTAGTGCACCTAATTAAACCCCTAACCATTAAGTCTCAACCCACCTAACCGACCTACCCTAAACCACCAACCAGCCCCCCTAACCGACCTACCCCAAACCACTCCCCATGCCCACCTTATTAGAAATATCTAGCCTATACCACCCCAACCGACCCAGCCCCTTTTCCAGCCTATAAAATCCACCTTTCTTGCGGGTTTTACTCTCTCTCTTCCACACTCATCCCCCCTCATTCCCTCCAAGCTGCACCACTTCCACCACCTGCCCTTCCACCGCCACTTCATCACTCGGTTGCCACCTCTCCACTTCAACCGACTCCATCATCCTCCACACTTCGGCTGCCACCTTCCTTCCACCACCATCCGGCCACCACCTTCATCCACCAATACTACCTCCTCCCGGTTAGTACCTCATCTCATTCATCCACCATCTCCCCTCCATCTCTCGCCACCACCAACACCTTCCCTCCATCACCAGCCAGCCAGAACAACCCCTACCTGCTCACCCATCCACCTGCCACTCATCCACCCGGCTGCACCAGCACCATCCTCCCTTATTCCCCTTCTTCCCAGCCAAACACCACACCAACCTAGCCCATCTACCTGCCACTTCACCCCTCGACCAGCACCCCTAACCAGTACCCCTAACCTGCCGCACCTAGTCACTCCATTACCTGTTCAGCATCAACATACCACCCGGCTAGCACCCCTACCTGCCGCCAACATACATCCAAGGAGCCCCCCTTCGGATGCCCAAGGCGACTCACTAGGCCAAAGCTAAGCAAGTTGAACACAGACCAGCTACACGTAAGTGCCTAACTCGGTCCTTTATACGAACTTGCTTACATTTAATTAAATTTGATATGGGGTTGTAATAATGGAGCGTTGTCTCCCCCCAGTTGTAATAATGCGGTTTGGCACACCAACACACACGTGCACTTAAGCCATTCCGCTCTTAGCTGCACACCATTTTGGCACACACACGGGCCTTAACAGCTCCTAAGATATAGTTATACTTATTTATATTCAGCTGCATGGGTTTTAACTTAAGTCGTGGGTGTTGTCTTTCAATTCCACACTCACACACATTGAGCTTTCGCTCTTACTCCCAAGACCCTAGTAAGGGCCATATTGCAATTTCGTTTGGGTGTTTTAAATTCAAGTTGTGTGCGTGGTCTTTCAATTCCACACTCACACACATTGAGCTTCCGCTCTTACTCCCAAGACCCTAGTAAGGGCCATATTACAATTCTATTTGGGTTTTACATTGCAAGTCGTGTGAGTTGTCTTTACATATATACACAACACCCACGCACACGTTGGCGACCTTCGGGCCCATATATATTGTAAGTATTTTCCTTCCGCTATGTCTTTAAGATTTGGGTTTTAAGGTTCAGCTGTGTGAGTAGTCTTTCTATATATACACGACACACACTTACACAATTGAGCCTTTCCACTCTTAAGATATAGCCATTTTTCTCTTTTGCAATGTACATTAAGTCATTTCCCTTAAGCATTATCTTTCAATTCGGGTTTTCCCTTTGGAGTTGTGTGAGTTTGCATTGCATATTCGCCATACCACGAGTTAGGATGCATATTGCATCAAAGCAAGCCCCACACTCCCGTGCAAAAATCGCCCAACTTAGGTCACTTGCACACACACCTAGTTGTCCCTAAAAAGCATAAAAAGAAAGACATAGGCACATGCAAATCTCACGTGAAATAAAACTTACAATCATACAAACAAAACCCAAACACTTTGGGTATTTTTCAAAGAGGTTTGTTTTAAAAGATTGTGCCAAGCGTACAGACTGACCCTAGCGCATCGGTACAAGAAGGTTTGCGACGAAAAGAGCTCACTTGCTCACAGTCGCCCCGATAGAGTTAGATTTCAAAACTTACTTCGCTAGATTGAGTAACTAGCACGCCCTTTGTTATAAAAAATGACTTAGACACACGAAAAGGTTCACTTCCGGCCTAAGAACCAGAAGTGGAAATTTTTCGTGTCTACAACCACCTACCAGGAACCAAGAAAGAAGTTGCTCAATGCACAGGCAGAGTTAGAAGTATGCCAGAAGGTATTAAATGGCAATGCTTGTAGATGATTGAGAGCATACAGGATAGGAGACAACAAAATGATGATTTCCAGATGTGTGAAGAAGTTGATGTTGCTACTGCCACTGGAGTTGGATTCACTGATAGTTTGCCTTCAGATGCTAGAACAGATATTTGTAGTAGCAGTTCGCGAGCACCTAGTAGGGGAAAGAGGGTTGCAGCTGAAGACTTTGGAGGTGGCAGAAGAGGAAGTTCAGGAAGGAGTAGAGGAAGAACTTCTTCTACCATATATTGGTTTTTCCTCTTTCCACTACACCTAGTGCTCAACCTAGAATTCGTGCTGCGATGACTTCAGAACAACTGCATGATCAAACAAACCTTGAAGTGGGAAGATGGTTTTATAATGCATGCATTCCATTTAATGTATCAAACAGTTTTTATTTTCAAGCAATGGCAGATGCAATTGCTAACATTGGTCCAAGATACAGGATGCCCTCTTATCAAAAGTTGAGAGGGAAGATATTATATCTGACAGTCATTGAAGTGCAGCAATATTGTTTGACTTTGAGACAGTCGTGGAAGGAAACGGGATGCACTATCATGGCAGATGGATGGACCGATAGGCGAGGAAGGACATTGCTAAACTTTCTTTTATATTATCCTAAATGACTCATGTTTTTGAGATCTCTAGATATGTTAAAGGAGAGGTACACTGCAGAGATCCTACGACAGGAATTTGATAAGGTTATACAGGAGGTTGGACTAGAAAATGTAGTCCAATTGATTACAGATAATGCAGCTAACTACAAAGTAATTGGGAAGGAGTTAGCTGTTATTTATGAAACTTTCTACTGGACACCATGTGTAGCCCATTATTTAGATCTCATCCTCGAGGACATTGGTGAGATGGATGAAATAAAGGCAACAACTGAGTGTTGCCAAGATATTACAAAATTCATTTTATACCATGCATTTGTTTTATGTATGATGAGGAGATACACAGAAGGTGCAAAACTTCTTCGCTTCGCACAGCTGCAACTCGGTTAGCAACAAACTTCTTATCTGTACAGAGTATTGTGAGACAGAAGCAAGTTTTAAAGAGAATGTTCTCCTGAGATGAGTGGCAACAATTTGCATAGTTGCCTCAAAACAGAATGAATAGAAAGTTGAATGAGATTGTAGAAACAGTTTTTAGAAGTTCATTTTGGAATGCATGTGTTACCTGTCCTTTAGTGAAAGTTTTGAGATTGGCTGACAGCGAGGAGAAACCATCTATGGGCTATCTTTATGAAGCCATGGATAGGGCAAAAGAAGCGATCAGAAATAACTTTAATGGAAAAAAGAGAGATTATGTGCCCATGTGGAAAATAATTGATAGTAGATGGAATAAACAATTGCATCAGCCTATTCATGCAGTAGCCTACTATCTAAACCCATCATTGAGATACTCAGCAACCTTCAAAAGGGACGGTGAGGTTAATCGAGGAATCATTGAATGTATCGACAGATTAGTCCCTAATGAGAGCATAGCAGATGCGATACATCGAGAGATGGAGATATATGATAATGCTCTTCACTTGATGGGTTTGCCTGTTGCAATTCGCAACCGCATTACGATGCGTCTAGGTAAATTGTTTATTTTCATATTTAAGTTTCATCTTATATTACTGTGGATTATGTCTATAATATTTATCTTTTTCTAAAGATGTTTGGTGGAACAGGTTTGGAACTAATTGTCCAAACCTTAAAGATTTTGCAGTGAAAGTCTTAAGCCAAACCTATTGTGCAACAGGTTGTGAAAGAAATTGGAGTGGTTTTGAACACATCCATACAAACAAGCGTAACAGGTTGGAACACAAAAGACTAAATGATTTAGTTTATATTCGTTGTAACATGTGCCTTCATGAAAGGTAATGTTGTATTACTTTCAAATTTTTAATTCAATATTGTTTAACTTTAGTCTTCAATTGTTAATATTATTTACTAATTGTTTATCTTTGTTTGTCGTAGGCAATTAAAAAAAGTAAATAGAGAAGAAAGTCAGTTCGATCCAATAAGTTTGGATAATTTTGATATATTAGAAGATTGGGTTATGGAAGACACTAAAGAAAATGCCCTCCTAACTGAAGAAGACGTTGCTTGGATTAATTTGGAAGGAGCGCAACAACATCAAGGAGATGAAGAATTTGATTTCCAAGAAGAAGGTGTCGCTGATGATGATGATGAGGATCTGCAACAAGGAGAAGATGAAGATTATTTAGTTGATGATCTTGATTACAATTTATAAAATGTAACAGTGTTTGTAATCTGTATTTCATTTTTTGGATTCAAAATATGTAAATTTGGATGCAATTGTTCAATGTTGAATGCTCAATCTGTACTAAACTTACAATAGAACCTTGCTGAATATAACAAGGTCAATGTTAATCGATACCTCTCTTTCAAGGGTATTTTGGGGAGAAGCAGTAAGTATAGCGGTTTACATACTCAATAGAGTACCATGTAAGGTTGTATACACTACACCGTACGAGATGTGGTTTGGAAGAAAACCCAACTTAGGTCATCTCAGGAAGTGGGGATCTGTTGCACATGTAAAGATCCTTTATCAGTCTAGAGATAAGCTAGACAGTAGGTCCTTGAAATGTATATTCATTGGATATTCCTTTCTTTTGGCAAATCAGCCAACTCCCAGACTTGGTTTTTCTCAATAGATTCAATTTTCTCATTCATGGTTTTCTCCCAGTCTGTCACTTTTGATGAGTTCATTATTTGCTGATAAGTCAAGTTATCAGTCAACTCATCCAAATCCACTTAATTACATACTTCTTCTGCAAGATAAGTATGATAATCCTTTAGGACAGAATGACTCTTGGCCTCTTATGCCCACTTAAGGTATCGGTAGTTTCAGGAAGATCTTCAATGGACTGAAAAGATGATTGGTCTAAGTCTATCATATCATCAACACATTCCTCATTGTTTTCCAGGATGTCATTCTTAGTATCTTCTAAGAATTCAATATCTCTGCTTTTAATGAGTTCGTGATCCTTATGATGCTGTAAATGAGTTTTGAAAAAGAAGTACAAGGTCGATGGTACAATCGAAAAGTTTAAAGCTAGGTTGGTTGCAAAGGGTTTTTCGCAAAAAGAGGGGATAGATTATGTTGAGACATATTTTCTAGTTGCGAAGTTTGCATCCATACGTATAATCCTGGCAATATCTGCATATTATGATTTGGATTTACATCAGTTAGATGTAAAGACAACTTTTCTAAACGGAGATTTAGAAGAAATCATATACATGCAGCAGCTCGAAGGATTTGTGGTTGAAGGCCAAGAAGATAAAGTATATAGGTTGAAAAAATCCCTATATGGCCTGAAACAGTCACCTCACCAATGGTATTTGACTTTTCAAAATGCCATTATAGAACTTGGGTTTGTGGCTAATAAACTTGATCACTGTGTATATGTTTCGAACAGTGGGAGCCACTTTGTCATCTTGTCATTATATGTAGATGATATATTGTTGAGTGGAAACAACAACGAGATGATTATCAAAACCAAGTCATGGTTGAATTCCAAGTTCAAAATGAAGGATATGGGGAAGCATCCTATATCCTGGGAATAAAGATCTCTCGAGATAGAGGATCTAGGCTCTTATGCCTGAGTTAGGAGAGATATATTGACTATATCCTCTAGAAGTTTAAAATGGGTGAATGCAAGTTTGCAGATACACCTGTTGCAAAAGAGGTAAAATTACATAAGGTTGATTATCCTAGTGAAAGAGACGATAAGCCTAATGTTCCTTATGAACAAGTTGTTGATAGCTTGATGCATGCTATGTTGTGTACAAGACCTGATATCAGTTTTGTTGTTGGTCTTGTAAGTAGATATCAAAGTAATCCTGGTTGGCAGCACTGGGTAGCTGTAAAAAGGATTTTAAGATATCTGAAAGGAACAAAAGACTTCAAACTGTGTTTCCAAGCAGATGAAGTTAATGTGGTAGGATACTCAGACGCTAACTTTAATGGGAGCAAAGATGACAGCAAATCAACCTGAGGACAAATATTCTTATTTGGAGATGGTGTTGTTTCTTAGGCATGTAAGAAACAGAGTTGTGTAGCATTGCATACACAGGAAGCTAAGTATGTAGCTTGTTGTATGGCTGCAACGAGTGTTTTCTAGATAAGCCACTTCATACGAGATTTGAAGTTGGAAATAACAGATGAGCCAGTAGTTATCTATTGTGATAACAATGCAGCAATTACTCTTATCAAGAGTGGAGCTGATTGCTCGAAAAGCAAGCATATAATAGTGAAATACCACTATGTTCATGATATAGTAATGAGAAAGGAAATATCCATCTCATACATGCCAACAGAAGATATGTTGGCTGACCCCTTAACAAAAGGCATAAGAGAAGAACTCTTCTCAAAACATGTTACTAACATGGGTTTGAGGTATGTTTGATTATTATATAGGAAAATAACCACACAACGGATAAAAGTGTTGTATAGGTAAACAACTATACAACGGATAAATTGTTGTGTAGGAAAATAACCATACAACTAGTATCGATTGCAGTTGTAGTCATGAAAAGACAGTACTAGGTGAAACCCTGTAAGAGTGGGAGGAAACCAGTACGTCTGTACACTTGGCTCGAATGGCCAAGTGGGAGATGATATGATCTGGCCATTCTCGGCTCAGGTAACGGCTGGACTAGCCAATCAGACTGTTACCTATGGCATGGATAAGGAAAGATCATAATAGAGGATGTTACCAAGATTTTTGGTAACGTCCTGGATAACGCTCCAGACGAGGGAAGCTACAGGAGGGAAGGCCGGGAAGAGGGGGGAGCGAGCTGCCTATAAATAAAGTAGTCGATACAGAACAAAACACAAAAATACAGAAAGAAATAGTCTGCAAAGAAATATTGAGATCCTCTCCCGGGAAACCCTTGTGTGGAAACCTCAAACACACAAAACTTCCGTTGCACGAAACCGACGAACAGGCACTACCGGCAGGATCGATCCAACATCAAGCATTCGCCGAAAGAGTGAAACTCCAATAGTAGCTTATAGAAAGTATGCCAAGATACAGAAGTTGAGGTGAGAACGAAAGCATTTGATATTTTCTTTTTTTGTTTAAGTGTCGATAGCAACATTTGGACTTGTCATGGCTTCCAGAAAATGCTTAATTAATAGTGTTGTTCTGTAGGTCTTCTCATTTAAGCTTCGTGGATCCTATAATATGATGGCCAATCTTTCAAAAGAACAATTGGAGAGAGGAGTTATCTGCTCATCTGCTGGGAATCATGCCCAAGGTGTTGCATTGTCTGCACACAGGTTAAACTGTGATGCGGTGATTGTGATGCCCGTAACAATGCCAAAAATCAAGGTTTTCTTTTCCATTCTCTTTGTTTTCTTCCAGATGTAAAACGTCTTCAGAATATACTTGACTTGCTTACTGGCCTAGACCGCTCTATCTATCAAAGTCACACACCTCAAGGTGTTGTAAATGGTTGGCTTTATAGTTATGGCATATTGTTCTGTATTAAGCATTTGATATGTTCTCTCCTCTTTGTTTTCAGTGGAGATCAGTTGAACGTTTAGGTGCAACTGTGGTTCTCTTCAGGGACTCGTATGATGAAGCACAAGCATATGCTAAGCAGAAGTGTGAGCAGGAGGGCCGCACATTCATTCCACCTTTTGATCACCCATACATTATTGTAGGGCAAGGAACAATTGGAATGGAAATAATTCGGCAAACAAAAGGCCCTCTACATGCAATTTTTGTTCCTGTTGGTGGTGGTGGGTTGATAGCGGGAGTTGCCTCTTATGTCAAGAGGGTCAGGTCAGAGGTCAGCCAACTTGAATTGAAGCTATCACACTCATATAACTTGTAAGCACCATCCTGTTTGGCTCTTTTGTACAAACAACAATAACAACAACTAAGTCTTTTCCCATACTAGACAAGGTCGGTTACATGGATTCTTTGTTTTCACATAGCCCTATCATATTCCATGCATAAGCTAGATCATTCTTTATTGTTTCTTTTCAATACTTTTGTGGTCATCCTCTACCTCTTTTAATACTTTAAAAATCTAGTTTTTCATACTTTCTTACAGGCGCTTCTTTTGATTTCTTTCTATATGTTCAAACCATCTTAAACGATATTCTCTCATTTTATCTTCTATTGGTGCTACTCTCAATTTGTTTCTAATAACCTCATTATGTATATGGTTTTTCCTTGTATGACCACCCATCCATCTCAACATCTTCATTTCTGTCATAAACATCTTTTGTACATGTTGATGATTAAATGTTCGACACTAAGAACCATAAAACATGACAGGTTTAATTGTTGCTCTATAATATTTACCTTTTAACTTTAGTGGTATCTTCTTATCACAAAGAACAACTGATGCTCCTCTCCATTTTAACGAATCTGCATTAATTCTATGCGTACAATCTCTATCAATTCTTCCATCACTCAGAAAATTGACCCTAGGTATTTAAAACTTTCTTTTGGGTGCAAGTGTCAATTTTGATTTTTATGTCCTCTAAAGTAACCAGTTGATCAAACTTACATTGTATATATTCTGTCTTTATTCTATTAAGTCGGAAGCTTTTACTTTCTAATGTTTCTCTCCATAGTTCCAATTTTCTATTAACTTTTCCTTAAACGCCTCCACTAATGTAATGTCATATGCAAATAACATACACTAAAGTACTTCATCTTTAATATGTTTTGTTAACTCATCAATCACCATTATAAATAAGTATACACTTAAAGTTGATCCTTGATATAACCCAATATTAACTTCAAAGAAGTAGTCATTCCTTCATAAGTCCTTACACATGTTTTTGCACCATCATACGTGTCTCTTATAAGGTTTATATATGTCAATGGAATACCTCTTTTTTTCAAAGTTCTCGAAAGAACATCTCTTGGTACCCTAGGATACCATAAGCTTTTTCTAGACCATTAAATATCATGTGAAAGTCTTTTTTTTTTGCTCTTAAAATGTTTCATAAGACGTCTCAAAAGGTGAATCGCTTTAATAGTAGATCTGTTTGGCATGAATCTAAATTGGTTCTCTATTGTACTCGATACTTGTCTTAATCTAGGTTCAATAATTCTTTCTCATAATTTTATAGTATGACTCATTAATTTTATACCCCTATAAGTCATACAATTTTTCAGTTCTCTCTTGTTGGGTATAATAGTATTCGCTCTCTATTCCTTGGGCATCTTTTGGTTTCTCTATATTTCATTAAATAGTCTTGTAAGCCATTGATTCTTATGTTTCATAGGATTTTCTAAATTTTTATAGGAATATTGTATGGTCCTACAGATTTACCAACCTTTATATGTTTAAGAGCTTCTTTGATTTTATTCTTTTAAATGCGTCGGTAGAGATTATGGTTTATATACTTTTCTTATTTGGCTAACTCTCCTAAGCTAATACTAACATCTTTATTTTCATTAAAAAGCTTATACAAATTATTTTCCATCTATTTTATATATCATCATTTGTCACTAGAATTTTTTAGTCCTCATTTTAATACATCTAACAAAATTAAGATCCTTAGTTTTCTTATCTCTAGTCATAGCTATCATAAAAATATCTCTTTCGCCTTCTTTTGAGTTGAGCTTTTTATATAAATCCTCCAAAATTTTAGCTTTTGCTTAAGTAACGATCTTTTTCGCTTCTTTCTTTATTTTTTTATAAACCTCTAAAGTTTCGCTAGTCTTCTTAGCATAATCTAATTTGTAACATGCCCACTTTGCCTTGATTTTATCTTACATCACTTCACTCCACCAACAAGTTTTTTTGTGCCGGTACATCTTCCTTATATTCACCAAACACATCTTTCGCCACTTTTCTAATATGTATAGTCGTATTGTTTCACATATCACAAGGTGTACAACATAATTTCAAGCATCTCCTTGAAGGATTTTCTGTTTAAATATGCCTTCTTTCTCGCTTTTGAGATTCTACCATTTAGTCTGAATAGCTCGATATACTCTTTTCTACTTTGTCCACTTTTTTACGTGTAAATATATAACTAAAAGTCGGTTAAACTTTCTTTTAGAATTACCTTGCAATTTTTACAACACGATCTATCTTTTTTCCTACAAACAAAATAATCAATTTGTATTTGTGATAAGCCACTCTTATATTCTACAACTGTTTGGCTCTTTTGTACTGAAATTAATTTGATGCTTCTTATGTTACGTAAAGATAATCGGAGTGGAGCCTGCAGATGCAAATGCGATGGCATTATCCTTGCATCACGGCGAAAGGATCATGCTGGACCATGTCGGAGGTTTTGCAGATGGTGTCGCAGTTAAAGTAGTTGGAAAGGAGACCTTTCGCTTGTGCAGGGAATTGATCGATGGAGTGATACTTGTTAGTCGGGATGCCATATGTGCATCTATTAAGGTCTCACTGCTCTACATTTCCTAAATTATTTACAGGGCATCCTTTTGTAGGTAAGCCCTAGTAATGCGTGTATCTGAGTTTGCTAAGATAAAGCTATAGCTCCATGTGCATTGGTGCTTAAAGTCAATCATCCTTACGGAAACCTAACAGCTTCTTTGGTTTTAGGCATATTCTGTTTTCATGTCAGCAATTAATAGAAAGTTTAACCTCAAGATCTCATGAGATACTTGGGTACCTGGATACGATTTATCTTCATTCATATTTCATTGAGGGATCCCATTATCTCGTGAGGTATATCCAATCTATACTCACCTTTTTCCCAAAACAAGAACAACTTTTTCTGATATTATTGTTGATCTGCGCTAATGATGAACTTCTTGTACTTTAGGCTAATGATGGATTTTTGCTAGGGTGCTGTCTGAACTTTGGCAAATCATTCAGATGGAACTATGTAATTTGCTAGTAATTTAATATGGAACTGCTCAAGAGACCATCCTTAATTTTTAAACATTATATTTTAGGACATGTTTGAAGAGAAGAGGAGCATTCTAGAACCAGCACGTGCTCTTGCGTTGGCTGGAGCAGTGGCATATTGCGGATACTATGGATTGAAAGGTGAATCCGTGGTTGTGATAACTAGCGGAGCAAATATGAATTTTGACAGACTGAGGCTAGTAACTGAGCTTACTGATGTCGGCCGGAAGAGAGAAGCTGTCCTGGCCACCTTCATGCCAGAAGAACGAGGGAGCTTTAAAAAATTCTGTGAACTGGTTATCTGCTTTAGTAGTTTCAGAGGTCTCTTCCTTTTGCTGTTTTAATGGATCAACTGAAACCAACTTTTTATTTGCAGGTCGGCCTCATAAATATAACTGAGTTGAAATATAGATATGACAATAGTAGAGATGAAGCCCTAGTCTTATACAGGTACATGGCCTTCAGATTGATACATTTTCTTATTTTTTTGGTCACAAAAGGAAAGTGAAGTTACAAATTTAGATCCAAGTTCTATGAATTAGAGGATGTTTTGGTAATATACAAATTCTATGATCTTGCAATTTCCTTGCATAAAGAAAGGAAGTAAAGTTAATTATCCTCTTTAATATTCAGCTTTATTGTTAAGTTCTTTCCTATTTGTTGTTTTCAGTGTTGGCGTTCATGATGTTAATCATCTCGAGGAGATGGTTGAGCGGATGGAGTCTTCTCAACTCCAAACTATCAATCTCACAAACAATGACCTAGCAAAAGATCACCTCCGCCATCTTGTAATTATCTTGTTTCTGTGCTTTAGCTTTCGAAAAACATTTTTCTAAGATAATTCTCTTTTGGCTGTTACAGATGGGAGGTCGTTCAAATGTCAAAGATGAGCTTCTCTGTAGATTTCTGTTTCCTGAAAGACCTGGTGCTCTTATAAAGTTCCTGAATGCCTTCAGTCCGCAATGGAATATTACCTTGTTCCATTATCGAGCACAGGTTTGTTTAGATACTCTTGGGTCTTCTTGTCAAACACTAGCAAGCCTGAGATTATTGTAAACAAGGTTCCCTTTCCCTGGTTTTGCATTTTGTGAAGAAGCGGGAAACACTTTTAGTGTTTGATTAATGTTTAGTATACTAAACTATACTGAAGACTGACAATCATGGACATCACTTGGGTTCATGGCCAACTTATAGATCAACTTGACCTGAACCACTTGTGTCCGTTCCTCGTCAGAAACTCGCTGCTTGTCGTGATATCATCTTCAGTCAGACAAATCATTTTTAGTTACTTCTTACCTTCTTGGCAGGGTGAAATGGGTGCCAATGTGTTGGTGAGCATCCAAGTACCAAGTTTAGACATGGATGAATTCAGAGACCGTGCTAATGATCTTGGTTATGAGTATGCCGTTGAGTTGACAAATGATGCTTATAAGCTTTTGATGCAGTGATAAAAGAATTCTTTCAGCTGATTGATGAAGCTTACAAGCCTTTGAGTCGGTGAGATGATAGATGTGCTTCGCTATTTCGCCTCAGTGTTTCTCAAATTGCAGAATCTTGAACGTTGAGACTCTATTTCGTAGTCCTCTCTAATCTATCAAATGCTGGAAGAGAGATGCTTAGACTTGTAACTAGCATTAGCTGTATTTGCATGATTATCTTTGCACCATTTAAGTTTATGTTCAGGTTTCTCTCTCTCCATTTGTGGAAGGAAAAGGACAAAACCCACTTTATGGGCCCCAAAACCTCCAAATGATCTGCCATAGTTAGCCCTACTGGTATGCATTACTTATTGTAATTAATATACGTTGGTTATGATTGATTTCACTGAAACTTTGTGCAATCCACCTCATAAAGCACCCTTAGTATTCGGCATTTTCGGAAGAAGACCAAACCCCTTTTATGACCCCCTAGTCAAAATGATTTCCCATGGTCAACCCTACTGGTGTGCGCTATTATTGTCATCAGTATATGTTGGTTGGTGATGGTTTTCATTGAGAGGTCTTGTACGCCACCTCATGAAACATCCTTTTAGTCTAGGTCTCCACACTTCTACCAGGATACCACAGATCGAACACTCCACTACTCAATGCCCGTACTTCTCCCGGTTCGTCTCAGCACTACCAATTTGATTATGTTTGCTGCTACGCCAATCATTACTAATAACAACCAAACAACTAAACTTTTCTCATACTAGGTGGGGTCGGTTGGATAGATTTTTTGTTTTTATAGTGTTTGATCATATGTCACAATTAACTCACCACCATCATATATGAAAACCTTTGCATATATATTACGCTTATATACTACTTTTTTCAAGCACTTTTTATAAGCTTCATGCCACCACTCCTCCCCTTGTCCTGAAAGTGCACTAATAACTTTATACCTACAATTTTCATCTCTAATATCATTTACCCAAGTTTACAAAAAGGCCCATAAAGCGTAGTATTACTCTTGGAAATGTTCTTTTCAATGGTTGAAAGAGGATCACAACTCCCTCTAGAGGAATACACCCCAAGACAGGTATTGCATTGTCAACTACATGTATGCCCATGCCTTCCTTTGCATGAGGCATTCATGTTTACATGCTCTCAAGCTGACAAGTCTTGCCTCATAAATTGGTTAGATAGTCTCCCTTTAAGATAATGAATTAGTGGTTCTTGTAAAGTAATATACTAATGACTCAATTATTCATCCAATATCTTAACAACTCTATATTCTTGTGGATAATTCCTTAACTTCTTCCAAATGATCTTCATAATAGATGGTCCTAGATCATCTTTTACCTTATCAATAATATATGAATGAGTATCCTTAATGTCCAGCTTCTTTTAAAATTGATCAATAATTGATAATTTTATTGATCCACCACATTTAAGTCGAAGGTTGAACTTGTGAGCATAAGGTAGATCATGTGAATGTCACAAATTATAATATGTTCTTATAGATGAACTTATTTTCACACAATTGTACTCTTTTACAATAAGGTAAAGAGTGTGTCGTGATAATCTTCTCTAAAGGTTTACAACAAAATCTTTTGTTCATTAATATAATGCATGCTCAAAGTTATTGATTCCTCAAATAAATTCTTTAATTATGTAATCTGTAACTATATAAATGAATGTAATTATTTCCAAATTGTATCAAATATGTCAATTGAGCTACCAATGAACCCTTTCAACCTTGCATCTATATTTTCTACCTTAGCGAATGTGAATATACAATTATTATACATTTTAAGAACACTAGATCATATGAATTCATTGAAAACCAAATTTACATACTTATTAGTCATATGAGTATCCTAATGAATCACCTTATATGTCAATGCTAAGATAATTGTCTCCTTATATGGGTCCAATCACTCCTTCAATGTAGGAGAGTAGGGTATACAATTTTTTCATCTTCAATTCTATTACCTCTACTGTCTCCTTATAACTACTCTTATCTAACAAGTAGACGACCTTCCTCTAACTTACACCAAACACACTTCTTATCTTTTTATTTCTTTTTAACTTTATAATAGATGCTTCAATATTTTTTGTTATATATCATTTATATAAAAAGTACGTTGCATCTGTAAAAAATATTTTAATGACATTTAGCAAAGCCCAATCATGATCATTGTAGATAGAATGTGGAATTTTGTTTAGAGTTTATAACTCTCTCACATACCTTAGTACCCAAATAAAATTCTCTTTCTTTTTTGCACTTATAAAAGCATTGGCTACAAAGAAGTTTTTGGAGGTTGATGTGAACCTGACAACCTCAAGAAAAGGCATCTTATACTTGCAAAATATAAAAATATATAACAATTAAAGACAGTAAAATAAAGTAAATATTACTACACAAAAGTAAGACACTCATATGATAGAAATATATGAAGTAGGTGCATGGAATGAGGATGTAGAAATATAATATCACTGATAGTATCTATATTATAGATTTTATGATGTCATGTATGATAATGGTTAATGTTTAGATTATGTATTAGTTGTTATAGAACACTTGAAGAACTCCTATCTTCCTTCTTGATTTTCATCCTTGTATTATAGATTATGTCTTATTGTACTCATATTTTTCTCATTCACCTACTTCAAATGTATCAAAATGTGCTTTAGTTTATAATGACTTTGTGTGATATTCTTTGTTACACTGTATTTAAAGCTACTCAATCTCCATACAAAAGTATGTTTTTCGAGATATATGCCTAGAGGGTGGTTTATGTGTCCTATTTAACTTCCAATAACCATCTATTGCACCCTCTTCTCTTAATAAAAATGGGCAATCTATCTTCTTAGTGCTCGTGCATCTAATACTTTTAACATCAATATTTTTATTGGATTTATATTTGCCACTCTTTTCACACTCAAGCCATACTTTACTTATTATACCTTTGCTCTTTGAACGATGAATAACCATAATTATGTTATGCTTCCTCTCACCTACTCTTATATACTAAATAAGTTCATTATGATTCTTAAACACATCGTCCATCGTAAATACAAGTGAATAGTCAAGTCCATCATCCTTATAATAAACAAATTGATCTTCTAGCTCATCTGTCAACTAATCAATACATCATCCAATGCAATACAATAACTTTCACTCTCCTTAGTCACCATATAATAAGTACTTTGATTAGTCATTGTCTTCTCTAAATCACTTTCATAATAAGTGTGTTCGTTTGAGTTGTTTATCACTTTGCATATATATATATATATATATATATATATATATATATATATATATATATATATATATATATATATATATATATATATATATATATATATATATATATATATATATCAGATATCACTATTCGGTTAAAGGAGATGCAGTACAGATGCATCTCTCTTCATGGAGAGATGCACCTAGATCATGTCTCCCTTTAGGAAGAGAAACAACCAAAGCACGTCTCATTTTAAGTAGGAGATGTGGTTTAGGTGTGTCTCTTTATGAAGGAAGATGTGCCTATACCGTGTTTTGATGTGAAGTTTCAGCATCCCATCAGATTTTACCCAAACATGTTAATCATCTTCAAACATTGAAAAAATTGAAAGAAATCTGGTAAAGTAACAAAGATATATTGATCTCACTAAAAACAACCTTTCAAATACAAGGAACATGCAAAAAATAGGTTGGATCGATCGTCTCTTCAATTTTTTTTTCTTTCTTGGTTCGTTTGATTCAAACTAGATTCATAAGTAATTAATGGGTGATTGTTGGTTGTAAATAAGCCTATATCATCTCTCAACGGACGAAAATAGGATGAAAATCCATCACCAAAGCAAGAGAATAATTACAAGATTTACTATGGGGAGAGAGGAGAGAGAAAATACAATAGGGCTATTTTAGGTATTTACAAAATTAGAGTGTGTATAGTAAAAAGGGTGTGCATATAGTAATGTCCAAAAAAAAAGTACTCTTCTTTGATTACACAAGGTTTTCACTCACCCAATAGGAATGCTACTTTCTAAAGAATTTTCCTTTCTTAATTGCTCATATGCAAATTTTTTCTCGTGTTTTTCCCCATGTTGGATAAAATGTAGCTCAACATGTATATGATTTGTATAAGTTATGCCGACCAACAACTGTGAACTTTTTCATCACTCATTTCCTTCCATAGCTTTGGTATCAAACTCGATATGAGTTGTAAGGAGAGGAAGCTTTGATTATCACCTAATGGTATATTAAACAAAGAAGTACGCCATGTTGAAAGAACTAACAGAATTGCATGTACAAACCATCACTTAGCTTGTACAAGGACTGAGATAACTCACTCTACATGCACACGCTTAAAGAGAAGAGAATACAAATAGAAAGTGTAACTAGCAATAATAAAAACTAAGAGAAGATTCTTGACTCTATTGGGGTCGGCTACATGATTATAGAGTACTTATATGAGAATCTCACATTAATATTACAAAAGGAAAAACAGAAACAGAGTTACAAGATTCCTTGCAGTTCATGTACTTACTCTAACTTGTGCCTCAAGGTATCCCATTATCACCTCCTACCTCGGCCAAAAAGTGTCACTAATTTTTGGGCTAGAGAAGGACGAACAGCTATCGAGATAGTAATATCAAATTTATACATGACTAATAATTATTACAAGACATTATTCAAGGTGATTGTTTTCCACTGATATTACATGAATACAAGTATGACAAGGAATCATGAGTAGGGTCCCATATGGAGTTGATGGAAAATGGGAGTCATGTGTGTGAATCACACAACATAATAATGCCACCATAGCTACTCATTCTTCTCATAATTAAAACAGAGTTAAGCTTTGGGTTAGTTGCTTCTACCTCTAAGAGGGAGCTGCCGTAGTAATCTAATGGCTTTCAATCTTTCATGCTTGAGCTATTTCTTGATAATTCGGATGTTGAGGAGTGTTTTGTCATGATGTGCGGCCATACAAAGAATTACATGATGTAAATCTCGAGTTGAGAAGATCTTATGAGACGTCTTGCTGCCCTGGGCTTGCTCACATGCGAACTAATTTTCTTACACACACGGGTTATCACACCGGAAGAAGGTGATAAGGCTTGTACGCTCACCATCCTAGATGGTGATAAGAGTGTGAAGAGGACAAAATGTTGGAAACTACATAATGCATATTACTTAGGCCTCATCCTATTTATGCTCAGAACATCCCTATGAGCTCGGCCAAAACATTTACTACAAAATATCTAGGGAATGAGCAAAATGTATTACTACAGAATTCCTAGGGAATGAGCAAAATTCCAAGAAAATGAATATGTTAAATGCATATTGCTAAACACGAAAATTCAACCTAACTATTGTTGACATGCCTTAAACACAATTAATCCACCTGTTATAAGAGGCAAACTTCATTGTTTCCACGATCTATTATGCCCCACTCATCCAGGTTCACTTTAAACTCAAATAGGGCCCGATGATTAGAATTGGTATGGGCACACGGAAGAGGTCCCTGGTATCGTTCAGTAAGCTCATCTGACCAAGTATGTTCAATAATACATGGATCATCATTATCCTCCCGGAGTGATTGAGGATTTGTCCTCAAATCAACATCTTCCTTGTAAGGTATGAGATCTTTCACATTGAAGAAGTTAGAGACCCTGAATTCCTATGGTAGATTAACCTTGTATGTTATTAATCTTTTCCATAATCTTAAAAGGTCTTTCTACTCATGGCATGAGTTTAGAATGACGCTTATATGAAAATTGGTCCTTACTGAGATGGACCCAAACAAGGTTTCCAGGAGAAAAGGAAGTGCCACTTCTTGTTAGCTTTTTTGGCATATGCAGTATTTCGTTTTTCAATTTGTTGTCTCACTTGTTGATGTAAGCTTTTCATGGCATCAACATGACTTATGCTAGTGGGATCACCTTTTGACTAGTCTAGTATAGGTACTAGGTCTAGGGGAGTTATGGGATTGTCCTCATAGACTGTTTCAAAAGGAGATTGACCGGTGGTGCTGTGGACATACCCATTGTAAGCAAACTCTACTCATGGAAGTTCTTCCTAGTTGAGTAAATTTTTGAATGAAAAAGCACACAAAAGAGTGGTAAAAGTGTGGTTTGTTACCTCAATCTATCCATCAGTTTGAGGGTGGCATGAAGTGTTGAACGGGATCTTGGTACCTAATTGCTTCCATAGTGTCTTCCAAAAATAGCTCATGAACTTGGCATCCCAATCGAACACGAGGTTGTGGGGGATTCTATGAAGCTTGACAACTTCTTGAAAAAATAAATTTGCGATATGAATTGCATCATCAGTTTTGTGACAGGGAATGAAATGGGCCATTTTTTAGAATCTGTCTACTACAACCATGATGGAATCCCTTCCCTTTTGAGTCCTGAGAAGGACCAAGATAAAATCTAGACTAACATCAGTCCAAGGCTTGGTAGGACTGGTAAAGGCAGATAGAGACCTTGATTAGTTTCTTTCCCTTTGGCCATTTGTAGGTGACACATCTTTCAACAATTTGATGTACATCATGAATCATTTGTGGCCAATAGAAGTGTTCTTTGAGTAGGTAGAGGGTTTTCTGTTCCCCAAAATGACTAGCCAAGCCTCCACAATGAGCCTCTTTGATGAAGAGCTCTTGATGTGAAACTTTAGGAATGTAAAGTTTTTCCTTTCAGAAAAAATAGCCATCTACATGATAGAAATTGTTCAAGACTCTTTGTTGACTCACAGAGATAAGTGGAGGGAAGTTAGAATCACCAATATGTTGATCTTTGAAGACTTTCAAACCCAACATTTGAGCATTGACCCACTTGGCATGGCGCTTATTCACCTTACCCTGACTATTGAGATACTTGAGCGATTCATGGTCTGTATGTATCATGAACTCCTTTGGCAGCAAATTGTATTGCCAAGTTTGTAAAGCCTAGATCAAGGCATAAAACTCTTTTCATAAGTTGAGTAGTGCAGGTTGGTTCCTCTCAACTTTTCACTAAAATAGGCAATCATCCATTGTTCTTACGTCAACACTGCCCTGATTCCAGCTCCAGATGCATCGCACTTGACTTCAAAGGTCTTGTTGAAGTCAAGTAGTGAAAGAATTGGTGCGGTGCACAATTTTGCCTTAAATCTTTTCAAAGCTCCGTTGGCAAGTTGTGGTTCACTGGAATGTTTGTTTTTGCTTGATGCAATCAATTAAGGGGGTTACCATGCTACTAAAATTCTTGACAAAATGACGATAAAAGGAGGCCAATCAATGGAAGTTGTGAACATCTGATGCGTTGATCAGAACTAGCCATTCCTAGATTGCCTTGACTTTTTCTAGGTCAGCCTTAAGTCCTTGCTCATAGCATTACTCTTTTGAGGTGCAGAAAATACTCATTTAGCTCCTTGTTGTAAATGAGAATGTTGTCGAAAGAGACGATGACAAACTGGCCAATAAAGTCTCGTAGCACATGATTTATGAGATGCATAAAGGTGTTGGATACATTATTAGTGAGTCCAATGGCATGACAAGCCATTCGAACAAACCTAGCTTTGTCTCAAAGGTCATCTTTCATTTATCTCCATGCTTGATTTGAATTTGGTGGTATCCACTCTTTAAATCAATTTTTGAAAAGATTTTTGACCTATAGAGTTCTCCAACATATCATCTAGCCATGAAATGGGATAACAATATCAAACGATTATCTTATTGATGGTACGGCTATCAACACACATTCGCATGGACCCATCTTTCTTTGGTACTAGTAAAGCTGGAACTTTGCATGGGCTCATGGACTCACGCACATAGCCAATGTAAATCAACTCCTCTACTTGCCTTTGCATTTCCTTGCCTTCATTGGAGCGGCACCTATAGGTTGGCTTGTTAGGAAGAGTGACATTGAGTTGTAGGTCTATTTGATGCTCAATGCCTCATATAAGAGGCAATCCACCGTATCAGCAAATTCTTCTAATAATAATGTGAGTTGGGGTAGTTTGGGTGTTGGATGGTTTGCTGTCATTTCTTTAGAAATGACTAAGTAGGCATATTCAACGAGAGTGAGTGCATGCTCTATTCCTCTCTTAGTGAGTATATGGTTCTCTTTATCACTAGTTTCTTTGGTAGGACCTGATTGGGTTAGGAATGGAGGGGGTAGCAGAGGCAATGTTATCTTCTTCCAGTAGAGTATGTGAAGTGAATGCATGAGTGTTGGTTCTTTGTTGGTTTGGTCTTGTTGTAGAGTATTTGAAAGTGTCCCGTTTGTGTTAGCTCTCCACCTTGATTGCTAGGTTGATGACATCTTCTACGAGGGTATAGGATAGTAGCTCTACCACATTGGCAATTTCTTTATTCAATCCACTAAGAAAACGAGCAATGGTCTGTTCTTTGGGTTCTTTGATTTCACAATGCAACATCAATATCTCGAAGTTCTTCACATAATCTTCCACGCTCGAACCCCTTCGGCACAAATTTTGCAAGCATAGGTATAGCTCATGTCGGTAGTACTCAAGAACAAATTGTCTCCACATAAGCCTTTTCATCGGTCCCTAACTCATGACGTCCCCTTCTCCTTCTCTTCATCGTTGATCTCAGAGCTTTTTCCATCATAGGTTAGCATAATCAGAAAACCCTAATGCAACTAACTGACGCTTCCTTTCTTCCGAATACTAATAGTACTTGAAAATCTTATCAACCTTTTGGACCCAATCTAGGAATTCTTTCGGTGAAATGGATCCAACAAAAACTAGAATTTTAATATGAATTTGATGGCCACCTTCACGCCATTCAATTCGTGTATTAGGAGGGTTCTGAAATGTAGAACTTGGATCAGAATGGTTCATTTCTTCTTCAAGTTCACTGTGATAGGAACGGGTAGAAGGAGTTACTTGGTGTCACAACAAGCTGTCAATGGAGTGAGTGAATTGTGTTACCTGTGCCTTCAAGTCCTCCTTACCTCATTCCAACGCCATGATCGGGGTTTGCGCCATTGATAATCCGCGTGGTACTGGTGGAGGAACGAAGTTCTAATATGCCATCCCCTCAATCTTAATGAAAGCACTAATATGATGGAAATCTCGAGTTGAGAAGATCCTATGAGACAGAGGTTAGTCTTGTTGTCCCAGACTTGCTCACACGTGCACTAATTTTCTTATACACCTTGGGCCACCGCACCTGCAGAGGATGATAAGGCTCATACACTAGCCACCTTGGATAGGGATAAGTATATGAAGAAGACTAAATGCTAGAAACAATAGAATGTATATTACTATAGAATTTCTAGAGAATGAGTAAAATACAATAGTTATTGCAAAATTCTTAGAGAATGAGCAAGATTCAACAATTACTGCAAAATTCCTAGGGAATGAGCAAAATTTCTAGAAAATTAACATATTAAATGTATATTACTGGACATAAAAGTTCAACCTAACTACTGTTGACATGCCTTAAACAAAATTAATCCACTTATTGTAGTAGGCAACTTCATTGTTTCTACGGTTTATTATGCCTCACTCGTCGAGGTTCACTTTGAACTCAGGGCCCAATGATTAGAATTGGTTCAGACACGTGTAAGAGGTCCCTGATATCATTAAGTGAGTTCATCTGACAAAGTATGTTCAATAATACCTAGGTCATCATTACATGATCGATTTCTAATAAAAAAAATTAGAAAAAAGAAACTAGTGTAAAATGAAATAGAACATACAATTAAAAGAGGTTCAACATTCGATGGAGTGGCTAGATAGAGTTCTAATGACAATATGCGAGAAATTAGAGCGCCAACACCTCAAAAGAATTCTCAAAAGTATTAGGAAGAAAAAATTAAAGTGTATTTGTATTGACGATAAGCAATAACTCACCTGGTTATGGGGTTGACTTACAAATTAAAGGTTATGAGTTCGATACCTGGACATGCATCTTGCTTCAGCCTCCCCGTTTACCAAAAAAAAAAAAGACGTATCTGGATCAAATGTTTGAGAGAAAGCTTGGTGTTGGTTTGGGTTTGGTATTAGTATTTCGAGGTGGAGCAAGCACATCCAGTTTCAAATAGCTAATATTTAAAAGGTAACTGGGTTCGAATTCGGATAGGGAAGCAAAGTATTGAAACTGCATTTGGTACCGAACCAAGTTTTCTAAGCTGGACCTGGCTCATCTGATATACCCGACTCTCTCTTTCTCTCTCCGCTAATTCGTTTTACTGTGCCGGCATTAGGGCTACGTTTCATTCGATTGGGGGGTAGTTCGTTTCGCCGGTAGTAGAATTTGAGACTTCCCCGTCTCCGGTATAAGGTTTTTCGTCTCTGCATCAGCCGGCGACCATGTCAGTGACGGCTGGGGTGAGCGATGCGGTCATCGCGATCCGCGACAAACTCCGGGGGAAGATCGGCCAGACGAAGGTGAAACGGTACTGGCCCGGAAAGGCACCGGAATGGGCGGACGACGTGGAAGACGACGGCGACATCCGTACGGCGCGACCGATTACTCTCGAGAGGGCGTTCCCTCGACGGGATGACGACCTCGCCGGGACCACAGCAAAGGACGACGCCCGGCTCCGGCGTCTTGCTGAGAGCCGTAAGGACCGCGAGGAAGCGATCGAGGCGCACCGAAGGATCCGTCAGGCCGAGATAGTGTCGACGCAGGAGGAAGAGAAGAGAGCACAGGAGGAGGAAGAGCAAGAAGACGAAGATGCGCTTGAGGAACGGCGGCTAAGGATCCGCGAGCGCTTGCTCGAGAAACAGAGGGAGGAAGAGGCGACAGCGGCGGCCGCCGAGGAGCCAATCGAGGAGGAAGAAGAAGAGGAAGAAGAGGAAGAATCGGAATATGAGACAGATTCGGAAGAGGAGCAATCAGGGATGGCAATGGTGAAGCCCGTTTTCATTCCCAAGGCGGAGAGGGACACGATTGCTGAGCGAGAAAGGCTTGAGGCCGAAGAGAGAGCAATAGAGGAGCTTGCTCGGAAGAGATTGGACGAGAGGAAGGTGGAGACAAAGCAGATTGTGGTCCAAGAGATCCGGAAGGAAGAGGAGATCAGGAGGAACGCTGAGACGGAGGAGGGAAAGATTGCTGATGTTGATACGGACGACGAGTTGAACGAGGCGGAGGAGTACGAATTGTGGAAGGGAAGGGAGATCGCAAGAATTCGCAGAGACCGTGAGCTCCGTGAGGCAATGATCAAGGAGAAGGAAGAGGTAGAGAGAGTGAGGAACATGACAGAGGAGGAGCGACGAGAATGGGAGAGGAAGAACCCGAAGCCTGGTCCGCCACCGAAGCAGAAATGGAAATTCATGCAGAAGTACTATCACAAGGGAGCCTTCTTCCAGACCAATGCTGATGACGCTGCGGGCACGGCCGGATCTGATCCAATTTTCAACCAAGATTTCTCTGCGCCCACTGGAGAGGACAAGCTTGACAAAACCAATTTGCCAAAGGTGATGCAAGTGAAGCACTTCGGACGGAGCGGGAGAACCAAGTGGACTCATCTTGTTGCAGAAGATACCACCGATTGGAATAACCCGTGCGTGAACTTCTCCGACTGTCCAATCTGCGTTTCAACTGTTCCTTCTCTGTCTTGCTTTAATTCATGATTAGTTCCTTGAATTTCGATGTTTCAATCTCGAAGTTAGTCCAATCGTGCGTTGCTTTTTACACTTTCTTTGGTTCTATTTATATGGCAATCTATGTAATTGAAGTGTGAGGTTTTACATATTATCTGTTTATGCAGGTGGATGGTAAATGATCCTCTTCGAGCAAAATATAATGCAAAAATGGCTGGGATGAGTGCACCAGTAAGTAAGCCAAAGGGAAGCAAAAAACTAAAAGATTGGGAACCCCGGTAGTGGAATAGATGGGGACCGACCTGTTACGTTTCTGAGACCGACAACTACCTGCTTACTCTGGAGACGATATCACAGTGTATTCATTCTTCCTTATTGTGTCATGGAATGCTTATTGCTAGTGCTGTCTAGTGAAAGCTTCTATATATATGATGTTTTTTCCTTTATGTAATCTTCACCGTTAAAGATGGGTTGGCTTTTCCTCGTCTCAGCTCACCTGGATGAGTTGCTGGAAGCTGAAAGTACTTGCCTATGTGTATTTGATTCCCCTTTACGTTCCTTGAGTATTGTGATCATGACTCAGGCTAGATGTAAATGACTTGCTGGTTAGCAATGTTATTCACTTTTTACTAATGAATATGTTCTATTTCGGCTCAAAGGTAAAACTACTTGATTGATGAAGTTAAATTTTAGTTGTCTAGAGAAAGAATACTTGATATCCATTCGTGTTAGTGCAGATTTTTTAGCATTTTGTTGTGGTTATGCTCTTGACGTCTTCAGCTCTTTCTGCTGCGTTTCTTATCTGCAAAGTTGAGATCGCTGAGCTACCAGTGGTAATTCTTAAGGAGTATTCTGGTTACTGGTCAATGATCTAATGCATTTGAAGCCTTTGTCTGTAGCTGTTATTTAATTGAGCATTACACCTTTCTTTCTCCTGGGCGAACTCCTGTGGAAAGGAGTGCATGCACCCGGATAGTTTTCTAACTCTAGGACCTTACCATTATCTACGTCAATGTATGTTCAATGGTTCTTCTAGAATGTGGTGAATGGGTTCTGGGGCTCTATCAGAGAGAAACAGATCGGTCTGTGACATGAAACCTGAAGACTGTCATTTGGAGAGTGTTCTTTTGCAAGTATGCTAGAATGCAAAGGAGAGGGAAGAAGAAAAGCAGAAACTTGACACTATGTCCCGAATTTAGGTGCTTCTGGTAACTTCCATGTTCTTCACTCAATCTTCTGATATTTCTCAAATATCCTTATCTTGGATGGCATGATTGCACAAAGTCAAATTCTGACTGCACCATGGTCAAATGTGAACTTGGAATAAGAGATAGGTGCTGTGATCGGTTAGTGAGAATAAAATTAAATTTGCGTATCTTTGATATTTATGGTAGTGATCTTCGTAAATGAGACAAGATCAGAGTTTTTCTATTATTTTTGTATGAAACATTTGTTATTATGTTCCTTTGCAACTTTGTGGGTATGCTTCTTTTTCTATTTTCTTAACCATTGTGTAATTAGAGTGTAGGTGTACTAATGTTTTTTGTTGCGTTATTGAGTTATGTCTGCAAACTCCGCCCATGTAAGGGATCACCCTTGCATTGTCGGTCCCAAGCCCGAATAAAGGAGGGTTGTGTTAGGCTTCCGACAGCCAGCGTTAAACTTCGTCGGATTTAATAACATGGATTACAAAAATTATGAGTATTGCTTTGGGGCGTTCCCGCCTAATGACGTGTTGTAGAGCCCGAATGTCGTAATAAGGGCCACTACATTTTCGCCTGAATGTAGTGAATCAATTGCAGAGAGGATTCCCACATCATGGACGAGTGTGGGTAAAGAAGTTAATCCCGTTATATTGCCGCCCGAATGTAGTGAATAATTTGCAGAGGGTCTCCCCATTTTGATTATGGACGAATGCGAGGGGTAAGGAAGCTGGTCCTTGATAATCAGATTTGTATTGGTTTTTGGAATATCGAAACACTATCCGGTAAGCTAATGGAGGTGGTAGGTACTATGATTCGAAGAAAGATTCATATTCTATGTTTACAAGAGACAAAATGGGTTGGAGAAAAAGCAAAGGAGATAGAGGATATAGGTTTTAAATTATGGTACTCAGGTAAAGAAAAGACTCGTAACGGAGTTGGTATTATCATAAATAAAGATTTAAAGGATAGTGTAGTAGACATACAATGATATGGTGACCGAATCATGAAGTTGAAATTAGTGTTAGGAGCAGAGGTTTTGAATATAGTTTGTGCTTACGCACCCCAAGTAGGACTAGAAGATAGTATAAAGACAGCTTTTGGGGAAGAGTTAGATAAGGTGATTCAAAAGATTCCACAAAGGGAGATGATTTGTTTAGGAGGAGACTTAAATGGACATGTCGGTAAAGAGGCATGAGGATATCAAGGTATTCATGGAAACTTTGGTTTTGGGGATATAAATGAGGAAGGTAGTGAGATTTTAAATTTTGCTATAGCGTTTGATCTCTTTATAGTCAATACAATCTTCAAAAAAACGAGATGAACATTTAATTACTTATAAGAGTGGCTTATCACAAACACAAATTGATTACTTTATTTGTAGAAAAAAAAGATAGAGCGTGTTTAAAGATTACAAGGTAATTCCAGGAGAAAGCTTAACCACCCAACATCGACTTTTAGTTATGGATTTACAAATAAAAAAATAGACAAAGAAGAAAAGAGTGCATCGAGCTATTCATACCAAACGGTGGAACCTCAAAAGCGAGAAAGAAGATATATTTAAACAGAAAGTCTTTCAAGGAGATGTTTAGAATTATGTTGGTACACCCTGTGATATATGAAACAATATGGCTATATATTAGGAAAGTAGCGAAAGATGTGTTAGGTGTATCTAAGGGAGGTGTACTCGCACAAAAATAAGCTTGGTGGTGGAGTGAAGTAGTGCAAAATAAAATCAGGCAAAAAGGGCATGTTATAAATTACATTATGCTAAGAAAACTAGTGAAACTTTAGAGGCTTATAAGAAAGCAAAGAAGGAAGCGAAAAAGGCTGTGAGTGAAGCAAAAGCTAAAATTTAGGAGGATTTATATAAAAAACTCAACTCAAAAGAGGGTGAAAGATATTTTTAGGATAGCTAGGGCTAGAGATAAGAACACTAAAGATCTTAATTATGTTAGATGCATGACAAGGATGAAAAAATTCTAGTGGCAAATGATGATATAAGAAATACATGGAAAAACTATTTGTATAAGCTTTTTAATGAAAATAAAGATGTTAGTATTAGCTTAGGAGAGTTAGCCAAATCAGAAAAATATATAAACCACAATTTCTACCGACGTATTCAAAAGAATGAAGTCAAAGAGGCTCTTAAACATATGAAAGGTGATAAATCAGTAGAACCATACAATATTCCTGTAGAAGTTTGAAAAATCCTAGGAGAAACAAGAATCACTTTGCGTACAAGACTATTTAATGAAATACGGAGAAACCAAAAGATGTCCGAGGAATGGAGAGCGAGTACACTTATACCCATATATAAGAACAAGAAAGACATTCAGAATTGTTTGAATTATCAGGGTCTCAAGTTAATGAGTCATACTATGAAATTGTGGGAAAGAATTATCGAACATAGGTTAAGACAAGTATCGAGTACAACAGAGTACCAATTTGGATTCATGCCAGCCAAATCTACTCTTGAAGCGATTCACCTTTTGATACGTCTTATGGAACATTTTAGAGCAAAAAAGAAAGACTTTCACATGATATTTATTGATCTAGAAAAAGCTTACGATAGGGTACCGAGGGAGATTCTTTGGAGAACTTTAGAAAAAAGAGGTATCCCATTGACATACATTAACCTTATAAGAGACATGAATGATGGTGCAAAAACATGTGTGAGGACTCATGAAGGAATGACAGACTTCTGTGAAGTTAATATTGGGTTACATCAAGGATCAACTTTAAGTCCATACTTATTTATAATGGTGATTGATGAGTTAACAAAACATATTCAAGATGAAGTACCTTGGTGCATGTTATTTGCAGATGACATTGTATTAGTGGAGGAGTCTAAGGAAAAAGTAAATAGAAAATTGGAACTATGGAGAGAAACATTAGAAAGCAAAGGCCTCCGACTTAGTAGAACAAAGACAGAATATATTGAATGTAAGTTTGATCATTTGGTTACCTCAGAGGACATAGAAATTAAAATTGGCACACATTGCATCCACCAAAAGAAAAGTTTTAAATACCTAGGATCAATTTTTAAGAGTGATGGAAGAATTGATAGAGATGTTACGCATGGAATTAATGCTAGTTGGTTAAAATGGAGAGGAGCATCAGGTATTATTTGTGATAAGAAGATACCATTAAAGTTAAAAGGTAAATATTATAGAGGAGTAATTAGGCGTGTCATATTTTATGGTTCTGAGTGTTGGGCAGTTAATGATCAACATGTATAAAAGATGTCTGTGACATAAATGAAGATATTGAGATGGATGAGTGGTCATACAAGAAAAGACTGTATACATAATGAGGTTATTATAAACAAATTAGGAGTGACACCAATAGAGGATAAAATGAGAGAATGTCGTTTAAGATGGTTTGGACATATAGAAAGAAGATCAAAAGAAGGTAAGAAGGTATGAAAAACTAAATTTGGAAAGTATTGAAAGAGCTAAAGGACAACCACAAAAGTGTTGAAAAGAAACAATAAAGAATGATCTAGCTTATCATGAGTTTACTGCTAACATGGCACACGATAGGGATATGTGGAAACAAAGAATCCATGTAGTCGACCCCGTCTAGTATGGGAAAAGGCTTAGTTGTTGTTGTTGATTGAGTTCTGTCTGCAGTTATCCAGTTACGTGCTTTTGCATTGGATCTTGTTGTAATATGTTTCTCGGTTTTAAAAAGAAAATCTTGGGAAAACAGTGTCATCAATTAGTAGTGCACAAATAAGAGTGGAACATTGAAGGTACCATAAATAACCTGGATCAAATAATAGCAGTCAAGAGATCGACAAGACCTACATCAAATTAGATGTCTCTTGAATGAGAAAGAGATGTCGGGATAGTGATAGCACAAACATTATCGTAAAGGACGAGAAGGAATAGTCCCTACATCAAATTAATCTGTTCATCATGGTAGAGATGAAAACCAACACATGGACATTTACTTATTCACACGAGTAACTAACTAATTTATTCGTGAACAGGGAAATGTAGGCCAGTGAATAGATGTTGAGTTGAGATTACGAAATTAATTATCGTTGCTCTAAACTGGCTTGTACTTTCATCTTTTTTACTTTTTATTAATAATAAGAAACAGTTCAAGAGAGCCGCCATATGCAGGTCCAGGAGAATTTCCCATAGTACTATTGGCGCATGGAACATAAAAGAAAGAATGCCAGAGGAAGAACCATCTCTTTATTGGAATACGTCTGAACATTCCTAGTTTATTTTTCCTTTTACATTGTTATTTTTATTCCACTTTTCCAGGGGCAATTCTCCTGGAAACTCTGTTTTACTTGGACTGTTCTATCAAGTCCTCCCAATCAATCTCCTTATTTAGTGATACCATTGAAAAACATATGCAAGGAAATTCTACTTAATAATAGTAATATGTGCAAGTGTTTCACTACTAATGAGCATACGCATCTTGTGCAGAGCATGTATTAATCAACTAAAATCCACACTCAGAGAAAATCTCGCTCTTGCCTTCCTCTGACCCTACAGCTAGAAACCAAATTCTTTATTTTCTGTCAGTCTGTTCACTCAGTAGTAAGAGCACCAATTAGATTTGTGCTTCTTAAATACTATTTCCCCAATTAGTGGATAATTTCCCTGTCAATGGGAATTGATTTTCTTCCTAAGCCCACATCAATTTAGTCATGTTGGCACCAATGGAAACCGTAGTTTCATTAGAATACAGGGAGCAATAATTTTTGAGATGCAGTTTTCCAGTTCCGCCCTTTTCATTTTTAATGGTACTGGTCATTGATGCCTAGAATCATGCTTTGGGTACTTTATCTGAAAGTCGTACATAGACACGCGAGGCAATAGCTCACCTGGATAAGGTCTCGGACTCGCAAGTTAAAGGTCATAAGTTACATACTGGGGTGTGTGCTTCTGACCTTGGCTTTCTTATTGTACCCAAAAAAGAAAAGGCCATATCAAATGTGTTCCTCTAGGCTGAGAACATCCTCAAAGACCAAGACATTTTGTGACATTTCCCAGTGGTAGTCATTCGCTTCAAACAAGTTTTTACTTTTAGGATAATTTTAAATATGCAAAACAATTGTCTGCCCAATTACCTTCATGTCGGGGTAGTTGTCAAAACAGAAATTTGGACAAACAAGTGATTAGCCTGAGAATAGGTGTGTTTAAAACACCTAATCTTGCCAGCAAGGCCTGTATCAGAAAATTTCAACAGCTTAGATTTTCTGCATTATTATATAAAAATTTGTGAAGACGCCAGGAAGAAAAAGAAGTGGACTAGATGTACTGTTGCCGCCGGTCGCCCATAGTAGCTCATTCAGATGGCCTATGAATCACTGATGAATAGGCCGATGAATCACTAAACCATCTTTGAGATTTGTTGGTTAATTATCAATTCTAGGTTATAGATTGCCACCTGTTGGTGCTTCAGGGTATGTTTGATCAGTTATCCTTGAAACTAGAATTTCAATTTTAGATATATATGTGAGCTTGTATGCATGATTTTATATTTAATTCATGAATGATATTGATACAAGGAGTCGGACCAGATAAGGTTGAAAAAGGAGACACTTGAGATTTCATGTGAAGCCTTTGGATCCAATTCCCATAACCATCCCCATCATGATATCAGAGTTTCTGACTCAAACTGGAAATCCATCGCACTTGCATGCATTTTAACTTACGATTGCCGAAAAGAATCGGCATGTTAAACTTTAGGTTAAGATTGCAAACATCGCAAGAGCGCCTGCCATGCATCGGCTTGCTCAGGGAGGCAGCGTCCCTAGTAATTGAAACCCCATCATGAGGCTAGAAATTGTTACATTAGTTCATTACTATGATTATTACTGAATAGAAAGGAAGTCTATAGCTATGAACCAGCCTAGATCTCCTTAGTTGTGGCATTAAGAAAAAGTGGCTATCTGTGCATGAATAAATGTGCTTTGAAGCACAAGTGCATGTTGATCCGCATTTTTCAGTCACAAACAACAAATGTGAAGAGTATCCCAATTAGAACTCTGTCCGTAAACAGAGTACGCGAATACCCTGACCACAGCATCTGCTTTTGGAAAGATGAACCAGTATGGAGCTTTTCATTTACTTACTGTACATGGCTCTGCCTAACCCCATCTTGCCAATCCCATAAAAAGAAAACAAGCAGAAATGTGAGGGTCGTTTTTCTCGGAACATATTTTTGAAAATCAAAGAAATGGAAATCTTAAAAAACAATTAAACCAAAAAGGACCACAATCAGTCGATTCAACTACGCACCTCACTGATTCTGGTTGGCTTAGCCAATTCGACCGAACGAAAACAAACAGTTGAAACATCACCAATTTGATTCAGATTGGTCCTTAGTATTAATTCGTTGAACCAATTGTGCTGCAACCATTAGAGAATACCAGTAGCAAACTGCCACAAGAATGAATCATTAGCCTCTTTCGTACAATTGTCACTTCGACCAAATAGAACCAACATTTCACAAAACGGACTTATAACATCTGGTATCGATCATGTTCGTTGTCTCACTCTCCTTCCGTTTGCATCCGTTCCATCACACAGCTGAGCCCAAACAGTCAGACTCTTTGCTTGGCTGCTGTACTCCGCCTCGCATCCAGCCACTGTCTTCAGAAGTTCAGGCTGCAACGATGGGTAACTTTTCTTCAGATACTCGAATCCCTCTGTTTGTATCACCGCTGCATAGGAAGGTTGTTGCATAAGAAGGAATTGATATAAGTAGCAAACCCACGATAAAATGTTCAACAGCAGAAGATAAAAACACTAGTGGGCGAGACTCAGCACCAACTCCAAGATCTTGTTTTAGTGTGGCAGGAAAGGATAAAACACGATCTTGCTTCTTGGAGTTAATTGCTAACACAATATCGAGCTCAATTGCAATTAAATACATGTAGACAGCCCCACTTAATGTCAAAAAGCCTTGGTTCTGGTTTTCGTTTTAGTTCCAATACCAATTCAACGCTATCAACTCCCACAATTTCAAACCCTACTCTATCGGAAGGGTACTCCACCGACCAACTTTACACCATTAGTTGGTATGCTGATTCTGATATTCAACAGACTGGTGCTAACAAGAAAACAAGGACTACAGGCAAATAAAAGACAAAGCAAACCTCCAAGGTTTTCGGCAGCAAATTTCAAGCAAACAGCCTTTAGCTTGGCAGCATGGTGACAAACGGCCAAGACAAGCATGTCTGCGATGGTATTCACAGATATGTCCTTGCACAGATAAGATTCACACATCAACCTAAGCCGCGGTAACCCCCACTTATCCGATGCAGCTAACAGTTTTACCGGAAGTGTTTCACACACTGAAGATGAAAAGGATGGACTTGATGACGACGATGTTAACTCTTCTTCCATCAGTGTCTTTGTATATGAAATGCAACAAGGCCTAAAGAGCATAGAGATCAGATCAAGGATATGCTAATGTGAAGCATGAAATAATTCAAGGAAAGCGAATAAAGTTTCACCTTGAAAACCTTTGGTTCTAAATCATTGATAGCAATGCCATGTGTTTCGTCCTGCAAGTCCTCAAAGAATCGAAATTGGAATACAGGAGATCGGGTAGCTAGTATCAGTTTATAGGCATGAAATTTTTCTCCAGCCACATCAAAAACATCTGAGGCCTCCTCGTTATCTAGAAGTGAACCAAAATGCAGACCTATATCAGAATCTGGGACTTGTATTGGATGCAAATGAACACAATCCATCGTTGACACCACAACACCAACAGTACAATTGATTTTCAAGCAATCATCCTTCAGGTAGTCAGATGTTTCGAGCATAGCATGCCTATAGAAGCGCTTGTAGCCCCTGTCCAACAAATAAATTTCCTTCAGTATGCAACTGGTTCACCCAAAAAATTCTGAACTCAATCTGCAGTTCCAGAGCATTGACGCTAATGACATACACAAGACAAGAGCAAATTCTCTCTGCATGTATCCCTACTTTGACATAATCTTTATGAACATTTATACGAATCAATTACTGACCCAGAACAGACTCACTTTTAAACAGAAGCAGGTGGAGATTCAGCACACATGCTTTTCAAGCAATATATATGTCAAGAAAGATGTGACCAGCTTGAATTCTTTTCAAAGTGACAACTTCCATCAAGTATATATGCAATTTCAAGTACAAAAACTTATTTATAGCTTTATATACATTTGAGCAGGTAAGTTCGTAACATATTTCTAGCTTTATGTACATGTGAAATGATGTCTTTCCCATCCTTGATTATCAAGAATTGTTCCATAGATTGTCACAACCGATTAAACCATACTCATTGAAGTAACTAACAAATTGGTGAGATAATAAATTGATCGAACAGGATGGGCCATCAGCTCTTGGACTAGGAAAAGAAACATGCTCCTGCAAGTCGCAGTTCCCATACTTTCATGAAGAATCCAAAACTTCTCTTGGATATGGATATAAAAGTAGAAGCCAAATTTGTTAAATCAGATACGATTACCCAATTGATACCTTTTAAGTTTTAAGCTCGGCTTCAAACATTACACAAGTAACTATGGATATGGAAAGCACACTTGATATGCGGAGGAGGCACGTTTCCTCTACCGGAGAAGCTTGCATCCCCTAAAGGCCAATCTCGCTTCCTGAAAAGAGAGCAACAGTCTATTGCTTCTTCTATTCAGTTGCATCTGGCTTCCTACTCATTTCCTGATCCCATGAACTTCCTATATGTCCCATTCTTTATCATTTGATTCATGTTTCGCACCCATTTATGTCACATACTGGCTCTTGCTTCGTCTTCCTGCTTTCTTTAATTTTGAACTCGCTTCCTGTTTAGTCTCATCCTGCTTCCATCACTGACAACCTTGGATTCAAGCCAAGCCAACAACGGTTATCACGTTGTACTTTATCGAATGTTAGCAATCAATCGCTAATAACTTTCATATGCCATGAGGTGAGTTGACTATTATCCTTCACAATGCATATGCGGTTCTTGGTCTTTCGATAGAAAAAAGATATGCTAGCTAACTATTTGAAGATGAATGTTGATTAGTTGGTACAAGAGATTAAGTGTAGAGTAATTAACTTTGAGTTGCTTTGAGTTCAATAGTGGTGAAAAAGACTAGCACCTAAACATAAAGTTGTTTTGTTCTTAGTGTATTAAATCGGATATACTATTAAGAAATTGAGAGATAGAATTCCAATTATGATTGTGCATATATATTATTAGCTCATGATGTTTGGAAGCTTTATATATATATATATATATATATATATATATATATATATATATATATATATATATGTTTGAGGAGCAACTATGTTATTTTTATATATATAGTAATCCTCCCTACTTACACAATTCACTTTATTGTGCAATATCAATCTCTAAATAAAATTCTTTGTCTATAGATCAACCTAAAATCTTATTTGCAAAAACAATGTGCGAGCGTGCCAACAAGTTTACTTAAACTTGCAACGATGGTTTTCTAACTTCTTTGGCGATTATAGACATGTGCATTTTTGTCATCGTAGGCCTTCTTAAACTGATGCTCAAGGGTCAGCTTAGACGTTTAAAAAAGTGATTTGTGATCTAGTATATTTTTGAAACAATTTTTTCTAAAAATAAATTTTCCAAAATCGTTTTATCATTCCCTTGGCAAAATCATTTTCAATTCTGAAAAACAGAACCAGTTTTGTTTCCAGCAGTAGATGATTGGAATTTTTTTGATATATTGTAGGGTTGCAAAACTCTCGAACAATTTACCTAAGCTAGGCCAGGTATGGAGTTTATTGGGGTATTTATGTTTTGATTTTTATTTTAAGGATAACCATAATTAAATCTAGGAAGTTTCTAACCTTGGAACTTGGAACAGTTTCTATGACAGAAATATAAAGTCTTAGAAAAATGCTTGTATATCTGTACTAGACCTTTTATTTTTATGAAATTATTAAAGTTAGAAAGGTACGAAAATCAGCTTTCCAAAAAAATTGTTTTCATGAATTTTGGATTTCTACAAACAGAGTTAAGGGGGTTTTACCCAGGCTCTATCGTAGGATATGTAATGCAGACAGGTTTTGTCTCTAGTTTAGTTCAGTCTTGAACAATTTTATTTTGGGCCTTACGCATGTCTAAAATTCTTGCAAATTTTATTAGATATCAGACAATATGTGTGCAAGGTTCAGACCGATTTTTAGAATTTTAAGCTCACAAACAAAGGCTGAAAAAATTGAGGATCAAACAGATATAGGATACTGAAAATAGAATTTTCTATTTAGGAGGCTAATGAATGCATCCGGTTTGATCTTTAATATGTTAATGATCATCCAAAGAAATTTAAGTTGAGGACTTGTGTTTGTTTGGGGAGGAACTCATCTACATATAAATTCTCAAGGTGATCTATTTCGAAGAGGAAAGCTCTCTTAGAACATACATGCGATCATATCGAAATGCCCGCCCTTACACAATCTTGTGGATCGTTAATCCACCAAAAGAGCAATTTACATACTCATATCATTGCATGTAAAACTTGAGTGCTAATGGCTCTCATGTGGCTTCGTATTTTAATTGAGAGGAAGCACAATAATCAAGAAAATTAATAATATCTTTGAAGTATGAAAGAGATAAGAGAGTCTAAGGTACAATATACATTGGGGTAGATGCAACCAAATCTCAAACAAGTTGAGGATGATCTTATCGGTTGTCTGGATGTGAATTCGCAGTATTTCTCCTCAAATATTGCAATGATTTAGAGACAATTGCTCTTTAATTACACTTGGAATTGAATGGAATTGATAAAGGAAAGAAGAAAGGTGGAAGAGATGGACATGGCTGGTGGTTGCACTTAGGCAAACTTGGAAGGAATGGGCCAATGAGATTCTCCTTGGGGGAACGACTCCTCTATCTTTTTCTTTTTTTGGTGAAATTAAGTTTCATATTTAACCATGTCTTCTCCACATGACATGCGCTTCGTGCATGCATTTGTGTGTGCTTCTTCATGACATGCATTCTAATTTATAAAGCAACGCACCTGCTAAGTTATTTCTTCAAGTATTCTGTTTGTGGACCATGAGGAAAGAAATGGTTACATAGAAAACTCTTTTTGTTTAGCTTCTATTTGTGTAAGATAGACGTGGCTGGTTCCTAGAACCAGGACCATGCTGGTTATGGTTCCAGTTTGAGTCTTAAACTGTTTGGAAATGAAAAGCTCATTACAAATTTTTTAATTTAAAAAATAAAAATATGGAACCGGCATTCTAGTTTCAACTTGGTTCTAGTTCCATGAAACCAAAAATGATTGCCCCCAACTCCAAGTTCTGTTTGATCGATTCCAGTATCAGCGGGTTCATGGACCGGTTAGGTTCCAGTTGAAACGGTCGGCCAGTTCCAAACCGGCCATGTCTAGTCTTCTGAGAAGGGAGTAATACCAAATGCATAATCTTTGTGGGTTTCACATATTTTGAGGAAGAGGGTGTCAATTGAGGAAACAATCACAATTGCTTAATTGCAAAATCCTTCATATATTTTCTTGTGATTCAATCCAACCATATTTTACATTATCATATCATACAATATGATATGCTACTAATAATCTTGTATTCATAAAATTGGCTCAATTATGGGCACTATGTAACTCTACTAATTACAAATTTGATTCGGATTAATCTAGCCACAATTGATGGCATAATTAAAGGAAAGCAACTCACTCTGAAGCACTGGCTCTCCTCTCTATGAGGTTTAGCTCGAAAGCCTATGAATTCAATAAGGTCTAGAGTTTGATTACCGCGAAAAGCATGATTTTAACTTGAAGGTTCTTTGGATCGAGAGCTGTGCGTCAGTGACATCGATATTCACTTCCATTTTTTCCTCCAAGAAGAAAAAAAAGGAGAAATTATGACAAAATCTGCCTTTTTTATATTTTGGTACAATGGGGAGGTCGAAGCCCCGTGCACGGCCCTGGGTGTCGAACTCATGATCTTAAAACTTGCGAGTCCACCCTCTAACCAGGTGAGCTATTACTCTTTGTGTAATATCTGCCTTTGGTGAAAAGCAGTGTCATGGCATTTTGATAATTAGCATCATGTCATGTTTTTCCAGAGGGAAGAAGATATATGTCGAGAAATTGTATTTCTACGGTGAGATTGGATCCCGGTGTCACAGTACAGCTCAGAATTGGATAAATCCTGAAAGAAATAAACTGGAATCCAATCCAACTGCCTCCGAATTGACATGGTCATGGGTAAATATGTTACGAGCATAAAACCTAGAGTTGTTTGCATATGTTTATAATGCACAGAAGCACAAAATATTGTTGGTGTTCAACCATGATGAACGCTACAAGAAATTGATGAACTCGAGATTATCAAACAAAGATTGGATTTCACCATATCTCTGATGATGAGTCTAAACTGATCTTTGAGATTGTTGGCTTGCCAGAAAACAGTGATGGGACGGATCTCAGGCCGGTGGGAGCACAGGAGGTGAGAGTCAAAGGATTGGAAGCTTCTCACGTGAGCAAACATTGGTTGCATCACTTTGCTTTGTGCTCCACTTTGAAACTTCACCGAAAGCCATCAATGGTGGCTCGGTTTTCACTTGTATTGGTGCAGGGGCCTTGTTTTGCAGCGGGCTGAGAGCTCCTGTACTCGAAATGATCTGGGGAGTATGGATTGGGAAAACCAGGGAAAAGAGACAATTTTCCTCCATTCTCTCTCTCTCTCTCTCTCTCTCAGGTTGGTGGTGCCAATTATTTCTAGGTGCACTGATCCATGATCGATACTAGTAAATAATACCTATTTATGAGGTTTTCTTTCCAAAATAGGCACCTGTATTATCAGCCATTGACAAATTGATTCCCCTTTCATCATTATTGGCAAAGTCGGGCTTGCGTTTGCCTTAAGCTGACAAACCCGTCTGTAATGTTAACTACAGTTAGCAGCTTATTGTATCTGCGAGTTATTCAGACTAACTCTTACTGTAATAAAAATTTGAAACATGATGAACCCATAGCTTAGCTCAATGTTAGGGCACTTTGATGCCCTTGCTCCTGGTGGGGAGTTCAACTCACAGGGGCACAAATGTGTGTGTGTGTGGCTTAGTCCTCTGCTTGTAACAAAAAAGATAGATACATGTAGACATCTTAAACTCATTTGCATCAAGGAAATAATTGTCATTTAATAAATTTTTACTTTTTGACACCGACAGTGATACGTCACCTGGCTACGGGACATGACTAACAAGTTGCAGGTCGTGAGAACTTGGGATCTCGAAGCCATCGGAACTATGGGATTGGATCCAATCTCCCCTAACCATAATGAAGAAACAAGGTATCTTTTCTTTCTCCAGAAGGAAAACGGAGTTAAGCAGACCACTATCAATTACATAAAAAAAACTGTACAGACTGCACAAGCATCGAAATAGCTTTCTAAGACTTCTCCATTCCCAACTTGGCTACTTTCGATAGGGTCTTGATGTAGGGTGATATTATCATGTAAAAGTTCAAAGTAGGAGGATCACATTACCATCGAAACCAATTAAAGGTGTAGGTTTCTAAGATTTTTCCATTCTCAACTTGACTACTTTCGATAGGGTCTTGATGTAAGTTGACATTACTATGTAAAAGTTCAAGGTAGAAGGGTCACATTACCATCAAAACCAGTCAGACAATTAGCTTTCTAAGATTTCTCCATTCTCAAGTGGACTATTTTCGATAGGATCTCGATGTAGGGTAACATTACCATGTAAAAGTTTAGGAGGGTCACATTACCATCTCTTTCAAAGCATGCTTTTTAACCATTTGGGTCATTTTCCTAAGGAACTTACTTAAAAGAAGAATCTAAAGGGAGGAGTGCTTTTGCAATTAGTGAAAGGGGAGGTGCAAGTTGGGAATTGCCGTATCAAGAAATAAAAAAATTAGAACTACCAATTTGATACAAGTATTTTAATATTATAATAAAGCTACTAAATTTGAGCAACAACAACAACTAAGCCTTTTTCCATACTAAACGGAATCGGCTACTACCAAATTTGAGCAACCCATAGTAATATTTTGAGAAATGCATCAATGCAGTTTCAATTTTCCCACTCCAAAATGGTAAGTATTTGCAGTGACTCCTCGTGAAGTTGACTGTTGACTGCAATATTGCCACGGAGAGGAGAAACTGGATATTGCTGAAACACTGTTGAAACTATGGCTATCCTTCTAGTAGGACACCGCCCCCGTGTCAGATACTCCAAAATTTTGACACTCGTATTTTTCGTGTCTGACTCGGAACTGATAAACCAGGTGTTGATGGGATACAATGACCTGATCTGCAGATTAACAGATTGAAAGATAAACTTGATCATGTTTCAAGTGACATGGAAAAGCAAAGGAGGAAAGGCTAAAGTATATATGTATATATAACATCACATCATCAAAAGTTATCGACCACGAGAATGTTATGCTTTCCTCTTATCACTGTCGGCTAGAAGAACCGGTTCACTATATACATCACAAGGACAACGAATAAAGTAATGTGCCAATCATACAACCGAGTGCAAAGAGTTCCGACAAATCCTTACAGGATGCACAACCAAGTCTCCTAACTCTAGAAAGGCTCCAGAAAACAATAAGACATTGCAACTGCACACAAAGTATCAATAGCTGCAAGAAAAGCACAATTCGGATGAGACAAACCACTGTTAGTTGGGTCATTCACTTCTGAAGCAAAGGTTGGAACGTTTCATTTACAAAAAAAGCCAGGGGCTTTGATTATAAAGTCTAATTAAAAGGTAACATCAGTGGTATCAGAGTCTCTTTGTTTCAAATTAGACAAGTTGAAGCTTCATGCACGGAGATTTCGAAGAACCTTTAAATTCATCCCGGAAAACCCTTGGTTCGCCTTGCATTAGTTTCATCGAGTCAAAGATTACACTCGATATGATAAACTCCTAAACGTCTTTTTCACATGTAAAGGAACACGCAAAAGGTTTTATAAAATAGAGTAATAAGAAAACAAAAAAGTGGTTGACATCTCATGTTTTAACTAGTGATACTACCTCCTTATATAGAGAGAGGCTTTGATGATCTTTTTGATCATTTAACATGACTGATAAAATGAACTTTCTTCTCCAATAGTCACTATACATAACTCTTTAACGTATGAGTCGCTAGATGTGTCTCTCTATAGACCACCAACATAACTTAGGTACCATGCCTACTGAAATGGACTTTGTTATTCTGAAAATCCCTCTAATAGAAACAATATTGAGAAAACGTAGAAGTATTAGAGAGAGAGAGGGTCCAATTACCTGCATAAAACTGTCCGCCTAGGATTATCAGGGTGGGAAGCCGTAACTGCACATCGAACAACACTGGCTGGGAAGCCGATTTTCGAATTGAACATCATGAGCACAATACCTATATATATATATATATATATATATATATATATATATATATATATATATATATATATATATATATATATATATATATATATATATATATATAGAGAGAGAGAGAGAGAGAGAGAAAGAGCATAGTCCATGCTAAACATGCTTTTAAATCTCAACATTAAAATTAAGATCTCAAAAAAAATGCATTGGTATTTTTTGTAAGTGTAATAAATGCGCTCGATAAAAGTTATTTTTTTACTCAAAGAACTCAACTATTGATCTTCAAGATTGAACGGCTAAGATCTTTGAGAATATTTAAGCATGAATTAATGTGCGTATCTACTAATTTCTATATAAAGAAAGAGAGAAATAGTTCTAAATGAATAATGTTTTTTAGTGCATAATACCTAGGTAAGATCAATTATAGATATTTGAATTAAAAAACTTGAAAAAGTATTATTATATTTTTATAAGTCATTTAATGCATCATGTGTATTAATACTTTTTGTTTTATCACCTCAAAAATTCATCTCAAAGATCAAATATCTTCAATGTTTATGCACGACCGTATGCCGAAAGATGCATTTAGAATTACCCCTATATATATATATATATATATATTGCAAGTAATTTCTTTAGTGATTTTACCATCTAAGACTTCTCACATTATATTATAAAGCACCTTTTTTCTAGGCTAATCAAATAAGGCATATTTAAGAAGTATGACAAATTCACATATTCTATGAGATTAGAAAAATGCTTTATTATTGAAGAATATAAGAGGGGAAGTACCTTAAAGACATAAACCTAGTGCCTTGACAATCGAATTATCACCAGGATCTTTCCCATCAAAATGAATGACATGCTCAACCTTGCATTTCCGTCTTGAACAATTCATAAGAATCATGAAAAAGTCCTCAAGCACAGGAATCACACAAAGAAAATTATTCTCTTTATTACGAGCAATCAGGAAGACTGAATTTTCCCCAAGTTCATCAAGAGATCCAATCGCCGGATCGAGTACGCACTTCTAACATGCTCATTGTGCCTCGTCATCAGACTGTTTTCATTGGAGTCCAATTTAATATGGCCTGAAGAGTGTTCGTTACAGCCCAAATGAGGAAATAACTTTTTTCTTGTATAAACAATCCCACAATTTGATACAAAAGTTTTCAAGTTCCATCTCAAACACGAGAGTGGTAACAGAGACTCCTTACTCCAGTAACTAGTATTATTTGTATCGCGTCGTATCATATAGTATCATGAAGTATCATGATACAATACAATATATCGACTTATCATGCGATACAGTCATGAATCACCCATATCGTGTGATAAACCCTATTTTTATAAAAAAAAAAATCCTTTTTTTAAATAAGTAAGAATTAAACTAATCTTTTTTAAGAGACGTCTTACATTAAAAGATGACCTCTCAAAAATAACAATAAGAACCATAAAATATGCATTTTCCAAAGTTCTCAAGAATGAAAAAGGTAATTTCTTTCACCAACTTATTAATTATGACTGCGTCGAGCATTGGTAGGTTGCACAACACAATTATCTTACCTTAAAAGATAACTTCTTAAAAATAACAATAAGAACCATAAAAATAAGCAGTTTCCAAAGTTCTCAAAAATGAGAAAGATAGTTTCCTTTAACTTATCTATAATAACCACATCTAGAGTTTGACAATTCTAAGGACATTCCCAAATGAGTCAATCCACGAATTAGGAAACTAGTCTAACTTAAAATAGTTCTTGATTTTAACTAATTTTTTTGTTTTTCTTGATTTGTAAAATATTTTTAAAAAACTTATACTATATGGTATGTCCGTTTCACGAAGAAAAATGATACACAATACAATACGGTACAAACAACACAATGAGTAACTTTCACAGTTAAAACATGAGTGAATCACAAAGCCTAGGAAGTATAGTAGAGCATGCAAAGGGAAAGTTGCTTCTTGATTGCATTAAGCATGCCCTAAAGTCTACTAGGAACATATATGCACACACACAGACTAATACCACAAATATCCATTGAATTGGGTTCATTTTTTCGTTTTCGAAAACTGTGAAAGTAATCACAACTAAGAAGAAGAAGAAATAATGGATCAATCAGAAACAGGACACAAATTACCTATTAAATTGAACAAAACTCATGCAACAAAGACATCTTCCTAGGACTAGAACCGTTTTACTATCTTGGCAATGAAAAGACCACTTTGATGTCAGTGGATCAAAGCGTATTGTCCTTGGAATTCTTCCGCTCCTAAAGGGCCGATGATTAGCAAAAGCAATCTTTTGCAGTTCTGAAAATTACAGAATAATAACAAGATCACCTTTTGCTGACAAATCACAAACACGGGTTCATGTTCTTTCAGTGCAGGTCCGAGACTCATTGATGACCAAGGTAACATAAACTATAAGTTCATAGAAAATCTCTGTATTTGTGGGTCACTCAAGAGTTGTGTGAACTTGTTTGAATCAATTATCTCCTAGAACTAGTAAATTAACTACGGTTTCAGCTATGAGGCACAGTATAGTTTTATGATAAGACAGACCTCATAAATACTAGTCATGGATCAAGCCTGTATTTATTTTTGCTTATTGAGCAACCGAGTCAACGTTGTCCATGTTTCTTCAATCTTTTGCTTCCCTACCATGTTGATGTTCTATTTGACGCCTGAAATTTTGACATACATCAAAGTACAACTAACTCATAAACTCACCCCAAATATTTAAATGAAGCAAGATGATACTTGAACCATACAGCAAAGATACTATGCCAACAACTTGCATTCCACAAAAATTATCCCCTTAGTGACTTTTCTCACATGATGCATTTCCTAGACATTAGTTGGAAGAGAGCTACAGGTGACGCTGGAGAAAAAAAACTACAAGCTCAGTTGACAATGATCATGATTACCTGCTGAAGGATTCTCGGACAAAAATTGCTCAACTACGTCGACAGTCAAGCTGCAAAGAGAAAGTAGATGTAGAAATTTGAGATATGGTATCCAATTTTCCACATATGAGCCATCATACGAGAAGTAATAATTTTTATTTCTTAAAGATGTGGACATGATATTTGATATCCTGACTATTGGAATTTTGCCCCACATTGACCAAGGCCTACTACTACTACTATTGAAATGCTTATTCTTACCTGCAAGTGCTGTACACTAGAGATCCTCCAGCTTTAAGCAATCTAAAATCATTAGTAAGAAGCTGCAGCTGCACCATAATGCAAATTTAGTAATAATAGTAATAATAATAAATTGAAATATATGTTGCAACTGCTTAAAGCAACTAATAAATGAGTATTTTCGTAGCATAGGAAGAGCATAAAAGTATAACCACAAAAGCAATCGCCCAAATGAAAATAAACCAAACAATAAGCAAAAGCAAAAGGTGAATGGTATTATCCTTCCTAAAAGAACAATTTGATTCCTAATTGAGCATAGTCCCGCAATGTCTCATTTGTTGCTAGATATCAATCTAAGATACTGCACCCTATCACACGGTTCTCTAAAATTTGCAAGAATTTTAGACTTGAGTAAGGTCGTAAATAAAATTGGAAAAGCCGAACAAAAACCGAGACATAACCTATGTACACTGCACATCCTGCAACATAGCCTTAGTAAAACTCCCTTAACTTTGTTTGTAGTGATCCAAAAATTTGAAAAATGGTTTCATTGGAAAGATGCTTCCCATATATTTCTAACTTCACAAATTTCATAAAATTCCAACACCTATGTGTATAGATACAAGTGTTTCTTTAAGCCTCTGTATTTCTGTCAAGGATCTGTCCCGAGTTTCAATACTCAGAACTTCATTAATTTAATTTTGTTTATGCACATAAACAAAACCAAAACAAAATATCCTAATAAACTTTACACCTAATCATATCTCAAGTAAATTTTCCAAGATTTTTGAAGATACAACAACAACAACAACTAAGGCTTTTCCTATATGGATTCTTTGTTTTCACATAGCTCTATCATGTGTCATGTTAGCAGTTAACTCACAATAAGCTAATCATTCTTTATTATTTCTTTCCAACATTTTGTGGTCGTCCTCTACCTCTTTTAATACTTTTCAAATTTAGTTTTTCATACATTCTTAGAGGTTCTTCTTCTAATCTTATTTGTATATGTTCAAACCATCTTAAATGATATTCTCTCATTTTATCCTCTATTGGTGTCACCCCTAATTTGTTTCTAATAACCTCATTATGTATATAATCTTTTCTTGTATGACCACTCATCCATCTCAACATCTTCATTTGTGTCACAAACATCTTTTATACATGTTGATGGTTAACTGCCCAACACTCATAACCATAAAACATGGTAGGTTTAATTGTTGCTCTATAATTGGATTTTTGAAGATCCAAAAAATAAATAAAAAAAATTAAGAACATCTGTTGCTGAAAACAAAATCATTTTCTATTTTTTAAGATTGAACTTAAATTTTGTCAAGAGAAAGATTACATGATTTTGGAAAAGCTTTTCAATTAAAAACTTGTTTCCAAAACATATCGGATCTTAAGACAATTTTTCAAGCATTTAAGCTAACCCTTGAGCATTAGTGCAAGAAGACCTATGTCGAAAAGTACTCACTTGTTATATTCGCCAAAGAAGTCAAAATCCATATTAAACTTTGCTAGTTTGAGCAAACTAGATAGCACGCTCGCGCACTAGTATTTGTGAATTGAATTTTGAGTGTCTTCATAGGCTTGAAAATTAAGTTGTTTGCAGCAGAAATGTGACATTAGGAAATCATTTGACTACTAAAGTTAAGGGTGAAGGTGTATGAACTTCAAGTTTCCTTCGAGAAAGGTTCTAACTCTTTAGGGAGTTAGACACATCCAACAATTCACTGAAATATTCTCAGTAGTCTTGCTTTAGTTAAGGATGGATTAAGGTCAGATTGAAAATAAAATAGTTTTAATTACATGACTTAGTACATGGTGTTTTCTTGGAAAGGGTTATTTGTGTGATGTAAAAGATTTGTTTAAAATTCATGTAGAACCATTTATTGATTCTTCTATGAATTTTAATATTAATAAAGCCTTTACTTATGTTTTCTCTTCTTCTTCTATATACAATATTGAATCATCTTATGTGTGGCATGCTAGGTTGGGTCATGCAAACTTTGATTCAATGAAAAGAATGATAAACTTAAACCTTATCCCTAAGACTGTCATAGATAAAAAAACACAAATGTGATATGTGTGCAAGCGAAGCAACCTAGGAAATATTTTCTTACGGTTGATAGAAAATCTAAAATTATGGATTTCATGCACACTGATATTTTTGAATTCAATAGAATGATTGTTAGGGATAACAAAAGATATTTTATCACGTTTATTGATGATTTCATTAGATACTATTATATTTACTTACTTTAAAGTAAAGATGAAGCTTTAAAAAGTTTTAAATATTTAGAAATGAAGTACAAACTCAAACAGGCAATAATAAGAATCAAAGGGTTGTTTGTTGTTCTAGTTGTAATGGTTTCTAGCCTTCCAGGAATTCTCCACCACAATTGGAACTGATAAGGACAATGAACCTGGTAATCGCCATTAAACCTAAGCTAGATGAGTTTAAAAGAGATAAGAGAAAGAGAGATTCTTCCACACATCAAAATGCCTCCAAACAAAATTACAATTCGTTTCATTCCAATGGCTTAAATAGAGATTAAAGAGCAGTAATAACAGGTATTAAAACATGTTAGAAATAGCACCTAGGAACTAATACTACATGGTTATCCTACAAGGTAAGGGAAATGAGCCTGATTTAATGGTCAACCGATTCATTAATGAGCATAATAATCAATTGATAATGGTTTGTATGACTATTTATGAAATCTTCTTGGGTTTGATCTGCCACTACCCGACTTGTCCTTGACTTAGAATTATGTTATTGGTCTCGGAGTTCGACTTGGATGGATTATGTCCTCAACATTACAATAATTCCTAGATACATATCTTGTTCTTGATATGTGAGCTGATTAAAGCTTGACCAGGGGCATTTTCTGTTTTTTGTTTTTTTAGCCTTGATGTTCGCATCATACTCTTGGGGTTGGTAAGGATTTGTCCTTAAATGCAGTAGTTGGTGATCTTCAATTTCTATGCCAAGGTGATCTTCAATCAGTTGTTTACAAAGAGTTCTCACCACTGTTTGTTATAAAATTTTCCTACCAAGATACTTACATGACTTGAGATTTACTACACTTAACTACCAGAAGATATAATATAAACAAATACCTATTATGGCTAGACTAGAGGAAACTATGACTAAAGAAGTAAAATTATTCTAGGTCTAAGTACTATGTACCGAAAATGGTGGGACTGCTCTTGGAACTTCAATCTCCAATACCATGATAAAACTTTCACACATTCATCTTGAGTGAATTCATTAGGCCTGCAACAATATCAAGTGTAGAGACACAAAATAGTATGATTGAGTATATCATATCCTACAAAACAATGATGATATCTTTTGTAGCCAACTCTACTGTGGCCTTTTCTTCTTGATTAAGGTCAGAAATAAACAAGTTCATCTTGAGTTGCGAACAAAGAGTTATGGAATGTACTTCAAATATATCATTTACCACATGCAACAAGCAAAACTCCATAACAACACGTACTCTTATTGCACAGTCATTCGGTGCAACGTAGTGTTATTAATTCTTGAGCTTTAATTGTGACAACCTCCTTGAATTGCTTGCTTGGCATCAGGGCCTTTGCTTAAATGAACTTCATCATTGAACTCAAACTCAGACATCTTACTTGAAATCAAGAGGCCAAATTCTGCATTCTTTTGCTCATCTTTATTTTTTAGGGTAAGGTTGGAATCCAACTCCTTAAAGATAGCATTGCTAATTTCTGGATCAACGATAGTCTCTAGTTTCTCATTTGTCAAATCTAATGCAACAATTTTGTTACTTGGATTGAAGCAAGAAAATCGATTCTCTTCTGGTGTGCAGCTCTCTTTCCTAGAATATTGTTCTAGACTAAGGCAAACGAGATCATCCTTCTTTTCTTACTCAAGAACAACAGGATTTGGCTTAGAATTCTTACTAGTGTTTTTGGTCTCCTTTTCGTCTCGATCTGGACACAGTGATATAAGAGTAATTTCCTTTCCATCTTTTATAAAAGAATAGGTATTGTGAAACCCATCATATGTGGTCCTTCTGTCGAACTCTAATGGCCACTCAAGTAATAAGTGACCCACTTCCATGAGAACTACATCACATAGTACTTTATCTCGATAGTTCTTCCTAATGGAGAAGGAAATAATAACCTGCTTGGTGATGATGTTAAACTCCTCTTCATTGTTTAACCAATGAATATTGTATGGATGAGGATGATCCCGGACAATCAATTCAAATTTTCGTACGAGCTCAGTTGAAACCACATTCGTGCAACTCCCGCTGTCTATGATGATATTACAAACCTTATTCTTGATAGTGCAGCAGGTGCAGAATAGGTTCTCTCATTGTTCATGACAAGGTTAAGCTTGCAACTCTAGAGTTTCAATGACTCGTGCTTGTTGAGCATGACGAGACTGCCTTGACTTGAGCCCTCCTACATGCCCATCTACTAACATCCCATGACAAAGATTGATTTGGGTTTGTTCAATGATGGTGAGGACTTTGGAGGAAAGTATGATGTTCAACTCGGTGTGGTGTTAGTAATGAAAGGAAAAATATGAGTTATAGCTTGATGTATGTAGGGGTGAAAAATAGTAAAGGACTGGGCTTGAAGGGGTGCACACAAAAGAGGCAAGAGGATGGTAATGAATGGCAAGGGATGTGAGTAGAGTGATAATGATAATGAGAGAGAAAGAAGAGAAGGATGAGACAGGTTAGAGAAGGTAAAATGAAAATTGGTTACCTGGTGTTGTGAATCCTCTCTATCTCAATGAAAGCATCAAAATGATGCAAACCAAAGGGTTGTTAGGCATTCTAGTTATAATGGTTTCTAGCCTTCTAGCAATTCTTCACCACAATCTTAACTGATAAGGATAATGAACCTCGTAATCACCACTAAACCCAAGTTAGATGAGATAAGAAGAAGAGAGATACTTCCACACAGCAAAATGCCTCCAAAAAGAACTATAATTTGTTTCATTCCAATGGCTTAAATAGAGATTAAAGAGCAGTAATAACAAGATTTAAATCAAGTTGGAAATAATACCTAGGAACTAATACCACATTGTTATCTTACAAGCTAAGGAAAATGAGTCTAATTTAATGGTCAATCGGCTCATTAATGAGCATAGTAATCAACTGGTACTTGTTTGGACAACCATTTATGAAATATTTCTAGGTTGGATATGTCTCTGCTTGACTTGTCTTGGACTTAGAATTGTGTTATTGGTCCCAGGGTTTTACTTTAATGGATTATGTCATCAACATTACGATAATTCCTAGATATGTATATATATACATATCTTGCTCTTGAGATGTGAGCTGATTAAAGCTTGATTTTAGGACATTTTTAGTTTTATGTTTTTTTCAGTCTTGATGTTCGCATTAGGCAAGTTTGGGAAGTTAATATATCTTCACTATGCTCGACATGAAATATACGGCTCTTTTGTGGGCTTACCATTGCAACTATAAACTATAGTAGGGGAAGCGTCGGTAGCAAAGCTGACAACGCGTCGCGTTAGCGAAGCGTCCGTTCTCATAGCGTAGCGAGGCGCTTCGAGTTAGCGAAGCGCTGTAGTAGCGCCTTTGCCCTATATGCTAATGATGACCCAAAAAAATTAAGGTCTGATAGGAGAGGAGAGTATACTTCAAACCTTTTTAAAGAATATTGTCAAAACAACTATATTGTTCATGAGGTTATTGCTCTATATTCTCCTCAGTCTAATAGGATAGTTGAACGAAATAATAAAACCCTGTATGATATGGTTAATATTTTACTTTAAAGTTTTGGGTTACTTACCTACATATGAGAAAAGCTTTGAATACGGCTTTTCATATTCTTAATATAGTTCCCCATAAGCATAAGAAAAGTAGCCCCTTTGAGCTTCAGAAGAGTCAAAACACTAGTCTCAAATATCTCAAAGTGTGGTGTGTTTTGCGAAAGTACTCTTCCCTAAATACAAAAGAAAGAAATTGAAACCTAAAAATAGATGTTATATTTCTGTGTTATGTAGAGATGAGCTACGCATACATATTCTTGATCATTAGATATGAAGTATCAGGCAT
>JAYKKT010000070.1:11475000-11620000 GCA_036023115.1 Brasenia schreberi
CTTTAAACTTTTTGATTGAACCATCGACCTTATATTTTTTTTTTCAGAACCCATTACAGCTTATGACTTTCCTTTCTTTTGGCAAATTAGTCAGTTCTTAGACTTTATTTTTCTCAATAGATTTAATTTCCTCATCTATGCCTTTCTCTTAATCTGTTGCTTCCGATGAGTTCTAGGCCTTTTATATCCACTTAAAGTTTTGATTGTTTGAGGAAGGTCTTGTATGGGTTCAAATGATGATTGATCTAGGTCTAGTAGATCGCCATCATACTCATCATTATTTTTCAAGATATCATTCTTATTATCTTCTAAGAATTCAATTATCAGTTTGTAGTCCTTATGATAAAACTGATTTCCCTTTGAGCCTTTAAGATATCCAATGAATATACATCTTAAGAATCTATTATCTATCTTATCTTTAGATTGATGAAGGATCTTTACAATAGATCCCCACCTCTTGAGATGACCTAGGTTGAGTTTTCTTTCAAACCACATCTCATATGATGTAGTGAATACAACCTTACATGGTACTCTATTGAGTATGTATACCATTGTACTTACTGCTTCTTCCCAAAACATCCTTCGTAGAGAGGCATCGATTAACATTTACCTTGTCATATTCAGTAAGGTCCTATTATATTTTTCAGCTGCACCATTTTGTTGAAATATCCTAGGTATTATATTTTTCTTTGAAATACCAAAGTCTTTATAGAATTCAAGAAATTCTGTAGAGGTGTATTCACCACCTCTATTTGATCTTTAAGACTTTGATTGAATGCCCCAATTGATTTTCAACTTCCTGCTTATATTCTTTAAAAGCTTCAAGTACCTCAAATTTATGTGCTAGATGATATAAATACATATATCTCGAGTAATCATTTATAAAGGTTATAAAATAAACTTTTCCTCGATGTGACCTTAATCTAAAGGGTCCAGATCAATTCGTGTGAATGACCTCCAACAGGGTTGTTCACCTTGTTATCTCTTTGAAAAAAACTTTCCTTGTCATTTTTTCTTGTATACAAACTTCGCACTTATTGAAAGTGTTTTCCTCAAATCTTGACAATAAGTTAAAGTTGGATAATTTATTCAACTTTTCCAAACTTATATGCCCAAAGCATTTAAGCCATACATACACATCAACACTAAAGGTATAGTCAATATAAGTAGAAGAACTTTCATTCTTATTAACTTTTAGTTTGAACATTCTATGTTCTACATTTAATTCCCTAGAGAAAAATATTCTCACATGTTTCCCCACAATCACCTTGCCAAGAACAAACATGACCTCAAAACCTTTCTTCACTAAGGTAGGGACTGAAACTAAATAAATCCTTATATATGGCACAATCAATACATCAATCAATATAATTGGTATGCCTTGTACAAAGATTCTAAAGGACCTAATACCCAAAATATTCAAGAAAGTATTATTTCCCATGTATACCTGATGTTTTTCTGATTTGTACTCCTTTAGATCCATTGTCCCTTCCTTAGTCTTCGAGATATGTCTGATTGCTCTTGAGTTAATCCACCAACCAGTCATCGGGCGGTCAATGTAGAGGGATTCTGATATCATACAGATTATGTCCTGCTTCTCTAATTATCCGCGTTGTGGGTTGTTTCCTCCACTCTTCTTATTGCGGCAATCCCTCCTATAATGTCCCATCTTTCTACAGCTAAAACACTTTACTCGAAAAGTGGTTTCCTACATTTTCTTAAAAGATTGTCTACCTTTCTTGTTATTTTTGTCAAACTTTTTGTTTGATTTATTTATCCTTTAGTTGGATTTGGAGCTCAACCCTATCTCATCTTATACTACTAGCAATTTTAATTTTCTGTTTTTACTTATATGTTCTTACTCAATTGCTAGTTTGAAGGGCAATTCTGAAAGGTTAATTTCGGGCCCTAGTCTAAGGGCATTGGTGACCATGTTCCATGAAGGGAAAAGACTGTTCAATATTGTGAATATCTGTATCGGTTCTGGGTTAACTGATTTTGCCATATCTAGGTCTCTTGCAATTACCAGCATATGGTTTACATGTTCTACTATCCCCTTCTTTCATTTTGAAGGAATTATATTTTTGTAGTAGCAACTGAACATGTAGCTTAGCAATTGTGTCATATTTAGATGTTATTGAGTTGAACAACTCTTTTGCGGTCTCGAATTCCTCGAAGACCTTAATCAGGTCAATCCTCCATTTATGTCAACATGATAGTTTTTGCTATTATGTAATCTTTAAGAAATATTTTATACATTTCTATTCATTGCTATGTTGCGTCTGGTGGTGGCAGACACACAGTTTCTTTTAGGACATACTCTATACCTTAAGGTGTTAAATCGAGTTCAATTCTTCTCTTTCATGTTTGAAAGTTTAGACCATTTAACTTTTCCATCTTTGCCAGTTCCAACACACATATTCTAGAGTTCATTTTACGTGTTTGGCAAATTTAACAAATAAATGGTCTAAAAATAAAATATTTATCAAGCAACAAACCACAAATAGCATAACTTTAATTAGCACGATGCAGAATATCCAACATAAAAAGCTGAATATAACTCATTTATAACATAAAAATATGCTGGGATAAATCTATAATTTTTCCTAAAAATTCCTGCCTTTGTTAATTTTCCAAAACATCAAGAGTAAAATGATAATTTTATCTATTTATCTATTTTTGTAATTTTCAGAAAGACAAAGGACAGAACATTAAAACCAGTGTTTGGTATTTCTAAAAATTCGTCATTGATTGAGGGGTAAATTCATAATTTTGCCCCTCAGTCTGAATTTGTAATTTTTACAAAAGGACAAGGACTAATCTATCTTTTGATATAGTGGTAGTACTTTAAAATGTTTAACTGGTAAGAGTAGGAAAGTAATTCAATCTCTTAGTTTTTCAAAATTTTCATAAATTCTAAGTGGACAAAACTGACTTTTCGCCTGAATAAGGGAAGAACCGTCTTTTTACCTAATAATAGTTGGATATTTTGGTAATTTTATCTAATGATAGTTCGTAATATTCAAAAATGGATCAGGGCAGAATGAACTTTTCAGTCTACTTCCCGAGGCGTTTTTCTGGAAACTACCGACGATTTCGGAAAACCGTTGGTTTTCGCCCGCAGTTTTCTAAAACCGTCGGGAGGTTTTCCAAGGTGTGTAAAAGGTTGAGAAGAGAGAGAGAGTGAGAGGTGTGTGGGCAATCAGTTTCCTCTCCTCTGTTGCTTCCTCGCCTACGGCCACCGGGGGCCTTCTTACTAGGGTTCTGCCGCTGGTTCTATTGCGGCCATCCTCTAGCCTCCTGGCCATCCTCGGCGAGATTCTATCGGACCGTCGCTTCTTGTCTTGTAGCCACCCGTTGACCTTCTAGTTGGGGTTTTTCAATCTCATTTAGATCTGTTTAGAGTCGTTTGGATTGCACTTAGGCAGTGGATTTGAATTTGCGTTTAGATTAGATGAGATCCATATTGGTGTTATTGTGTTACATTTGGAGTTTTCATGTTAAAGTATCTCTTTTCTGCTAGTATCGTGTCATAGTGTCTATCCGATTAGGTTTTATTCGTATTTGGATCCTAGACTATATAAAGGTGTTGGTCTTTACTGTATAGGGGTTTCTACCATAGTCTATATTCAGATTTTTCTGCTTTCCATTGAGACTCAGAAAACCAGCCACAAGGGTGACAAGCTCGACTGTTGAGTGCGTGCGAGTGTTTTAGACTGGTCGTATATCACGAGGTCGAGCAATGCTATCAAGAGTTGAGTTGCTGACGCTTTCACAACATTTTTTAGATTACCAAAGATTGATTCGTGGCAATTGGTATTAAAGACTGATTCATGTGGTGGTCATGTTTTGATTCGTCAGATATCAACCGGTAACCAACAAACAAAAGAACATATTTGTGCTCATTGTCTTTTTACTCGATCCGAGAGCGAAGGGATCATAGTGGTTTCAATGTTGGATCGAACCATGATTGATCGTCAGACAAGTTGAAGTAGCTGGCCAGAGGTTGGGTGCATTCCATCGACAAGTTATACAACAAACGATCAGACTATTGTGCACTGTACGACGGCCATCTTCGTGTGCACTCACCAAAACAGAAGACTATTTGAGTCATTCAAGATTTTTCGGTGTGTTTGGCAGCTGGAAATGGACTAGTATGTCGCCTGTGAGACCCATTCGGCCGAAAAAGAGGAAACTAGACCCGTTCACAATCGTCGTCGGCTGTCCTGCACATGCCTGCCTTGAGTGATCACCGTCGACCATCCTCCCTCAACGTCTTCGCCGTCTGGAGCTGATATTAGGTCGTCTATAGCCCCGTGCTCCATCATCACCGTATGCCTCCACTACCTCTTGTGGTTCCATCAATTTCTCCACTACTACCACCCTTTTCTTCTCTGTCTGCCATGACTGTCGGCCATCCGATGCCCTCCTGCAATCCCAAACTATCATGGTCGTCTGTCCATGCCAGTTAGAACTGCCACATATTTCCATCACCATCCCCAAAGCTAACATGAAAATCACGATTCATTGTAGTCGGCTTCTTGTGGCGTCCAACCGAGACCCAATCCCTGACTCCATCTCATTAGAACATGAGAGAGTCCTCGATTGACTTGGCTCGGTTGACTAGGGTTGCTCACATTTGACTGGTGACTACTCTCTCGTCCGTGATCAAAACCTCTTCAATATATATTGTCAGAAATCTCTCAATCAATCCTTCACACTAATTCAGTTTTCAGGACTAGATTAGGACGCTATGTCCCAAGATATATCAATTTTTATGTGTGTTTGCGAGACATACCCTACCTTAATCTGGAGCATACCCTAATGGTTGATCTTGTACTTGTAACATGGGTCTCTGGTTACTCTCACCACTATTTTCTTAGCCCGAGGAAAACATTTGGAAACCATGTTCCTCAAGGATAAGCTTATGATGCTTCTACTCCTTCATATCTACCTTGATTGTGACCTTCTTTTAAATGCTTCAAGGTAAGCGTGCAAATATGATTGTACACTATGTATATTATTAGTCTTTAAGAATATGCATCTGTATCTTCTCATGTGTTCATGCATCTATATCTTTTTATGGGCTCATGTTGTCACCACTTAACCTACTCATACATCACACATCTTGGCTGCTCATGCTTCATGCATACATGGTCATGCCTTGGATGATACATCGTTTCCTATTCATGTGCTTCATAGATTCCTTCTTGATCCATGGTTTCATTGTCCTATGTGTTTTTAGCTCTTTATGTACTTATTGGTGTTTACTTGTATGTGCTTGTCTGTTCTTTGCATTGATTGCTTTTATATACTTGCCTCTTATAGGATAAGTAGTAGTGTCCATGGGCTTTTGATATCATCTTCTTTTCCATATACTACTAGTTTTGTGTCTTTTCCTGTTTACATATATGATATTATTTTGGCACTTATTCCTAAATCAGTTTTTGTACTCATCTAGTCATTGGTGTCTATGTCGACCTATTATGCCTACTTATGTATGTCTATTCTCTCCATCGAAGCCGTATACTCATCCTTATATTTCAGTGATTTCATCACCATCTCTATGATATTCATCGTTTATTTGATTCCTTCAGTTGTTTCACTCATTAGGCTTATTCTCAGTTTTGCATTTGTTCTTGCGTATCATACTTTAAAACTCGTAGTTAGTTTTGCTTTATTAAGCTTTATTTGTCTAGTATGCATTCACTTGATCTCACAGGATTTTCAAGAGGTAGCGCCATCATGATACACCAGCTAAAGAAGGATGGATTCTTGGTGGTACCACTTCTCCAATGAGTTTCTACATTTCAAAGAAAGATTCAATTATCACTTTCATGTTGTTTAGAAATTGGTTCTTTTGAAAAACGGATTTTATGAAAACAAGTCTTGTTCTTTTTTTTACCTAAAAAATTTCAAGCTTATCTCTTTCTAAAACAATCTTATCGATTTGACTTTGAAGAAAAATATTCTTGTGTTGATCCAAAATCTCTTTATGAAAATTGGTTATCTTTCCTTCCAAAAAAGAATCTCATTTGTCTCGAACTCTGTTTCATGTACGGTCATGGTATGTTCTATGACAAGACACCTCCTTGCACTCATTAGGCCCAAATACAACCCATGAAATTTTTCTATAAAAAATCATGCTTTTACACCAACTTTTATAAAAAGATTTAAGTTGCCCACGTAAAATTTTTCTATAAAAATCTTTTAAATAAGTAAAATTTTGGTGTTTATTTCTTTGTTATTAACCAAGTTTTATCTTGATTGATGTCAAAGAGGGGCATTTGTTAATACTCAAAATTATTATTAAAATATGATTTTAAAATTTGGTTATCAAAAAGTCAATTTTGAGGTACATGAAATGATACCATTAGTCTTAATTTACACAAAATTTAGCACATGAGAACAAAGTTCACATGCTTATAAGAAAAGAAAAAATCTAGCAATTTAAATCCCTATTGCAGTTCAATTTGACACAGCCACAATCATGATCCAAATCAAAATCCATTTGAAAAGAAGACTAATGAGGAGCAAATATTTATGGAACATATCTGGATCCACTTCATTAGTACATTTAATTAATGTGGATATTGATATTTCAAAGAGAAGAGACAAGATTCAACTTGAAGACATGGTAGCAGCTATATGGTATCAATGTGGATTCCTCCAAGAATCACCCAACATATTAGGTCAACCAAGGTTTAGGTCCTGCCCCTTTGAGGCATGTTTGAGCCCGCTCCAAACCCTTTGAGAAATCCTAGTCCCACCCACAATGTCCTAAAAGTCTGGTGAGTCAAGCCTAAATTGGTTTATATTATACGTATACATAAGGTTTTTTAAAAGAAAAACATATATAATGGATACACATTAAGGGTTGCCTTTTACATATACATATATATATATATATATATGAATTTCATAACATATATAAATGTATATATGTACATATACATAATGGGTTTAACATGCACAAATGAGACTTCAAAATGTATATACATATATTGAGAGGGTATTCGACATATGTAGTATTTAAAGTTTTATTAGTAATGAAAATACACATGTATAGCTGTTACCGGAAGAGTCCGTTTTACCTTTTGTTCCTTTCTTTGTACCTAGAAAATATCTATGATCCCATCTATTTAGGAAATCAATATTTGCTTTTATTTACATAAGTAAATTAATTATGAGCTTTACATGCATACTTATGTAATTAAATAAATCATATCTGAAATTTAATTAGGTTGTCTCGATTTTGGTTGACTTTACCCGAGTTTCACCCAGCTAGGTTCAACTCACTTGACCGTGACTAAGTCAATCAACCTAAATCATCATATTCAATCTACTATACTTTGTCCAAACAAAGTTGATTTAGTCCCCAGTTCAGCCCTTTGGTCTCTAATTCGATTTAATCCCATTTGAACCTAATTGACCTACTTAAGCCACTAAACCTTGGTCCTTGCTTGTGTTATTTAGATGCCCATTTAACCCAACTCATTTAATCCAAGAACTAAGGCCTAGTTCAACCCAACTTGATTGGCTGAAATGTCATGGATGATTCACGAAATTTGCATGGTGTCTGAAAGCTTAATCAAGTCAAGAACAAGGAGGCTTGAGGCGCCCTACCTTGGGTTCACCCAAATGGACACTTGGTCCCGCCCATGAAGCCAAATGGAGACCCACCTTTTCTGGAAGTTTCAGAGATAATGATATCTTAGATCTTTTCCTACCTTTTAGGGAACAATTTCCATTTGTTTTTATCTCTTTGGTCTGTAAACAAAAACTATAAATAGGGCTCCAATCCTAATTGAAAACTCCTCTCATTAGCTATCAATTGCAAGGAATTCTCTTGTGGCCATCGACTTCTCCTCTTCTCTTCCCCTCCTTTCTCTGATGCATGTCAGTGAGATCAACAAAAGAGAGGGTCGACCAATTTTTTGTATCTTCTAAAGAGGTATCAAATTTGCCTAACACTTCTAATTAATTTCCTCCATTAGGTAGTCTTTATTTTTAATCTGCATTAGGTTGCATGCATAATATTTATTTTCAGCATAAATACTAGTTGGTATTTGCTCTTCCTTTTATTCAGCATATTAGTTTCCTAATTCATCTCTCACGTACAGGTAGACATTGGGCACATTAATATCTAGTATGTATTGATTTTGGCATTTTCCTGGCATACTAGTTTTAAAATCATATTGCATGTTAAATAACATTTCGTATTAGATATCATAGCATATTATCTAACCGTAATTGTGCATATTAGGCAATCTTGCATATTAATTAATTTTGCATATTAGTTTCTTGACCATATTAGTTTCCTGCACATGCAATTCTCTTACATATCGAATAGTTCCTTGCATACTAATTTTATTATCTTCTTGCATGTTAGCTAGTTTTCTTGCATCTTATTTCCTCTCATCGCATGATCGATAGCTTTATTAATCATAGCATGTCAACTTTAATCACATCAATTTTGTTCACTACATATGAGTTTTGGTCATTGCATATTAGCCTTCTTCACTGCATGGTAATCTCATTCATTGAATATTCGTTTTATGCACTGCACATTAGTTTTGTCCACCACATATTAATTATTCATTACATAGTTGGATTTTGAATAAATTTGCCATCAGCCACCTTGTTATTTCCCTTGCATGATTATTAATTTTCTTGAATTACTTTCTTTGCATTATGTTTACTTTTCTTGCATCGATTTTGTTAGACTCCTTGCCTATTAGATATATTATGTATCAGCTTTACCTTTACCAGCCCCAACAATATTTAGTTGAGACCTGCCTCAAGCCTTGCCCTATCCAAATCTCATATTACCCAAATCTAGTAGTTGGCTGCCCCATCCAATTGATTCTACCCATATTGATAGCTTGACTCTAATCATCGCAAGTCCAAATTATACCTTGAACCTATCCTGTAACAAAGGATCCTTCCCTTTTGTACTCTCCTTTACTTTCAAGTGTGTAGAAATTTTAGATTTAATTAGGTAAATAAGTTGCTAGCGCAAAGGTTGACCTTTGCTCGATAAAGGAAGAAGACTTTTTGTAAAAGGAACTAAGACGGGGAGCGATCGAAGGTAAGCCTTAAAACTTATTTTGGATCCTCTATCTTTTAAGTAGGTTTTACTTGTGAATTATGTTTCCACAAAACTAAAAGTTGCACAAGTGAGGCACATATGAGTATGCGAGATTGATGATCACATTGGCCAGATCTCTGAGAAGAGCTTTGTAAGCAGTTCATGCCAAGCTTTACGATTTGGAAGGTGCACTAAAATTTGCTTGAGTTGAGACGTACGAGCAACGTAAGATAGTAATATGCCAGTTGAGCGTGACTCTACTCAATGCACGTGGTATGTCAAAGGAGGACAAGTTATTTCAGTTTGTTCCTGGTCTACAATATTGGGCACAAGTCAAGATTCGTTGATATCAGCCGCAAGATGTTTATGCAGCTATGATTTATCGAGATTGGTGGATTTGCATGCCCCTCAAGGAAGGGACACCATGGGCCAAGGAAAGATGAGCAAAGACCCGAGGATGATACTCTATCTGAAGGAAAGGTTGGTGATAGATAGAGGCCTCGGTCGAACTCGTCTATGGGAGGTACATGACAAGATTCAGTTCTTACATCACAACAAGAGACTCACGCAACTGATCGAGGGAAGCGGGGGCAGACCCCACAAGAGGGTTCCAAGGATGGTTGTCATATTTGTGAGCGGGCTGTACTAAATGAGATACTATTTGAAGCACAAGAAGTTGAATGCCTTGTTGGTTGAGGACCAAACAGAACCCAATATTCAAGATGAGGCTAGACCAAGAGTTTAAGAGGACTGTGTGAGAGTTTCACCTTTCCAATTGTGGAACGTGATGCGGGCAGAAACACTTGTACATTTGAGACTTGTGTACGTGGATGTGCATATTAGAGATCATGTGGTGCGTGCTTTGGTGGACAGTAATGTCACATTCGATTATGTCATTGACTTGTGTGAGGACATTGGGCATACAACTAAGGACCTCTTAGAGTAGAATGAAAACGGTGAATGCCCAAATGCAGAGGATAGGAGGAGTTGCCAGGTTAGTTTAGGTGTGTGTTGCTTGCTGGAGTGATGCACCAAACTTTATAGCGATTGACTTGGATGACTACGACATGCATTTTTTGTATGATTTCCTATTACAAGCATGTGCCACCGTGACACCACATCTTGGAGGTATTTTGATCATGGATGATACCCAACCATGGTATGTGCATGGTTGTGACCCAGGTAAGGCTACTGAGAAAGTAGGGAGAGCTCTAGAGAGGTTGAACACAACAGACTTGTTAGCCTTCGAATTGGAGTTTAGAGTGACTCCAAATAGCCCTACAGAGGTGGTAGTCGAGCAAAAGGAGATGCCATAGAGTGATGACAATGTGATGCCACTGTAGTTGAGGAGCTGGTGACACCAAGGATTGTCGCTAATGAGTTCTATACGAGCATGACATTGTTGCAAATGGCAGCCAGTGGTGTCCCTCGATGTGATCTTGAGGAAATGAGGGAGGATTTGTCCTATAGCTTGCAACAATGAGATAGTGGCTACTAGTGCAGTATGAGGCATGGGCATCATTGGAGAGAGCTCATCGACGTAAGAGATCGCAAGGACAACATTCCATGACCTCGTAGATGAGGTCGAGCTTTAGTAGAAAGAATGTCATAGAATGTCGATCGAAGGTCCACAGTGTCCCCACATGATTCACACAGTGCATGAATTTGGAGTTGGAGCTGTTGTGCTTGATTTGGTTTAGAGTAGTTTGGATCTCATTTAGATTTGTCTAGCATCATAGTTAGGTAGCGGATTTGAATCTGGATCTAAATTAGATGGGATCTATATTAGTGTTTAGTGTTATTGTGTTACATTGGAGTTTTCCTGTTAAAGTGTCTCTTTTCCATTAGCATCATGTCATAGTTTCTATCTAACTAGGTTTATTTGCATTTGTATCCTAGATTATGTAAGAGTGTTGGTCTTGGATTCTGTTGGTATATATTTTCTTTTCTTTTGCTTTCCATTGAGATTGAGAGAACTAGTTGTGAGGGAGACGAGGTCAACTATTAAGTGTGTGTTTTGGGGTTGGTTATTTATCATGCGGTCAAATAATATCATGGATCAAGTCGGTGAGGCTTTCACGTAGTTTTTTGAGAGCTCGATTCATGAGAGTCTTGATGAGAGTCGATGCAATACTTATGACAAAGGATGTTTTCTCTTATTGAGCATGTGGGGCCCCAAGCAACAGAGGGGGGTAAGCTACAACTCCTCCCTGTGCGGAAGCTTTTAACTCAAATTGAGCCTATGAAGCTATAATTGTATGCCAATAATAAGTTCTACATTTGATGCACAAGGGAATTTGAACTATGAGCACCGAAATCAAGATCCATTTAACTTAGAAGCTTGTATCAGACACAGCCTTATAGTCCTTGGGACCCCCAGTGCGAGAGGCCAGATTTACATGTAAATCTTGTGGTGAGTCCCTTATGCTTGAGGAGCCAAAATGGAATGGTCATGGATCATGCAGTACTTCTTGGATGTCACAAAATTGCATGCACCAAGAGCAATAGCTCACCTGGCTAAGGGGTGGAATCACAAGTTGGAGGCCATGAGTTCAATGGCCAAGAAGAAAAGAAAAACAGCACCGAGTTGACAAGTAAAACTGTCCTTTTCTGCAAACATGCACTAATCCACCTTACTTATGGGTACGATAGTCTAAGCTATACCCTGAAGAGGACGGCTTCTTCCCAGCCTGATGAATGCTCACCTAGATCATCCTTTATCTATTTAGCATCTTGTAAGCTGGATTCCATTGGATTGATTTCGATTGGGCAGTCTATATGTCAGAATTAGATGCTGCTGTTGATAAGCACATGGAACAAATAACTTATTTGTCCAAGGCCGGTTGAGCTCACAAGTTGAAGGTCACTAGTAAGCTAACCCGAGCATGCATGTCTGGCTTTGGCCTCTGCTTCTCCACTGTACCCAAGAAAAGATGCTTCTGTTCATAAGGTTATAATTTGTTTCTGGATAATTCATCAAAAACGTTAAATGTTTTCCCATAAGTTAGGCAGCAGACTCTTATCAACAAATGACGAACAGTAATGCGATAACGCTAGGCACAGCCCATGATGATGTCATTTTCATCATCATCAAATACACAATTTTGCCATGTCATTATCATCATCAATGTATCACAATGCCTTCTGTGGGACTTGGTAATAAGTTGATGACTATCTGATGTGTACTTCTGATCACCCAGCCATGAAAGATATGGTCCTTTTATCCCTTCCAATCAGCACCGTCTTTCAAGATGGTTCTAACTAAGGGTATAATTGGTTAAACCAATTCAAACAGGCCGTTTGGTTTCGTTCAGTTTGAAAACTTATATGGTTCAGTCCATGGTTCGGTGATTGAAACAATCACTTAAGACCCAACCAATTCACACACACACGTGACGTGTGTGTGTTTACATACCGTAAAAGGTCTATCTATGTAGTCAAACATGCGCTGGAGCACCACATCAAGGTGAGGGTTGATAGAGCAAAAAGAAAACATAATACTATTGAGAAGATGCATAATTAAATAAGCTGAAGGAAGAACGGATAAGCCTGTTTAGCGAGATTTGTGAAGTGATAGACTATCACACTATAAGCATCATATATTAGCATATTAAAATGTAATGAATGATGGCTGCAATGGAACCAGTTATATGGTTTGATTCAACAAAACTTAGTGACCGATTATATTGGTTGGGTTCATGTATATTTTGGCCAAAATATACATGATCACTTTAGTTTGGTTCAAACTCAGGGTATGCCAAACTAAAGTGATCATGTATATTTTGGCCGAAATCAAGCATCACGCATGACAAGTCGGGCTTGATCGAGCTTAGCTAGTTCAAACTCAGCCTCTAGTTCCACTAAAATAAGTATAGACTCGCACAGAATCGGTTTCAGAACGCAAAGCTTGTGCTAACATATTAACTCCTTTACATATCAAGAAGCTCAATTACATATAGGATTGGTTTTCTAACATTAGCCATCGGAGTTTGAGCTTGATCTTGAAACTCTAGTCTAATTTGAGTCCTACTCTGTTTTAAACTTTGCTAAAGCCAGTTTCAAGCTTATGCATAACTTAATAATAGCTGGCATTCTTGTTGAAGAAATGCATACAAGCCAAACTAAAAACAAGTACGACAGAACCCTCTTTCGGAGATCTCTGTTCCCTTTGTGTTGCATTTGAATGCAATTTATGAAATTGAATTTGATTCCGTCTAGATGCAACATCCTCGACTCACGGTAGGATGGAATCATAGATAACAACAACAACAATTAAGCCTTTTTCCATACTAGACGGGGTCGGCTACATAGATTCTTTGTTTTCACAGAGCCCTATCATGTGCCATGTTAGCAGTTAACTCACAATAAGCTAGATCATTCTTTATTGTTTCTTTCCAACACTTTTGTGGTCATCCAGGATAAACAGTTTAAATATGCTCTTAGATTCTCTATGAACGATAATAATAAGATGTTTTAGAAGTATATTGAGAGGATGCTTTGGGGGTGCCTAGACTAAAACCTTGACATTAGTTGAATTATAGTCCAACGTTCAAAGATGAAATTACTAAAGATCTTTCTCGCCTGGAGTCGTGAGAAGAATAATGCTCTAAGAACTGTAGCTTCTAACGAGCTGCACCAACCTTGTTCAGCTCGTTTTCTGTACGAACAAGAAGAGCTAACCATAAGCCACTTTTTGAACATGTTTAAGAACAATTTGTATACTTTTGGGATCCGAGTTTATCTGAATCGAGAAGAGATTCCTTAAATAGAGTAATTAACTTCATTAACCCAAAATCTCCTTCTCTAAAACACAAGTCAACCCAAGAATCACTCTTCACTCATTTTAAATACCCTAATGCAAGCTACTTCACGATCATGGTTTGCTTGTTTCCTCCGAATAAGATATCCCTCGATGTTTTTTGGCAATTTAATGTCAGCATAAGAAAGGTGTTGTTTTTGAAAATGTGATTTCAATTGCATTCATGAGTATAAGATTACGATCACTATAAATTACATCTATGAAATCTTATCTCAATTACAACTCCTTGATGCACCTCAATACCCACACATAATTATTCTCTTTTTCTATACCATGAAAGTAAGTACTATAGAAAAATTCTTATTGGTTGATGTAAATCCTACAATCTTCAAAAAAGGTATCTTATATTTGTAAATGAAAAAAATTCTTGTTAGTTAAAATAAATATGAACAAATATAATAAAAAGTAGTTTATACATGTTTGTTTTATATGTACAATCAAACTCCAACACTTTTGAGAATGCATATAACAACTGAATGACCAAGTATGTGCAAACATAACATCACTAACAATTTCCATGTTTAGTATCCTCATGTACCAAGAAGTGTAGCACTGATGACTATGTAATGAATATGATAGTTGCTGTTAACTATATCCTCTTTCTTAATTTTTATCTTTGCATTATAAACGTGTCTTATCGTACTAATATTTGTATCATCAAGATGCTTCAATTATAACAAGATATGCTTTGGCTTATAATGTCTTTTGCTCATCTCTTTTGTGATACTATACTCACCATCATTCAATATACTTATAATGCATATTCTTCTAAATACAAGACTAAATGGTAATTGTGCTTACCATTAACTATATTCAATATTCACAAGTCATTGGTTCCTCTCTCTTATAAGTAAGAGTGAGCATTTCACCTTTTTATGCCAGTACAACTACTTTCAAAATCAATTTTTTGTTGCTTTATATTTGCTATTTCTTACTGAAGTCATTCTTTGCTTCTCATACCTTTACTTTTCGATCAAAAAATGATGATTACATTTTGTGCTTCCTCCAATATCTCTTATCCATTAAATCATATTATTTCGACTGCAAAATACTATATATATGGTAAATGCAAATACATAATCAAGTTCATCACCCTCATGGTTAATAAATATATCATCACATTTATTATTATCCAACTAATCAACAAATGGGTCATTTCGTCCACCTTCATCAATCTCAATGACAATAAACACTTTCACTTGATTTCTTTGACATCTTGGAGACTAAGAATAATGATGTTAAAATAACAAAAATATACAGTAAGGCACCTTATGTGCATTCAGAAATTTGACTGTAACGCACATAGGTCAAGTATCTCTTAGAAGAGATTCACATACAGATTGTGTGTGTCTTACAAGAATGTCATGCCTCAGATGTGTCATTCGAAAGAAGACCAACACGCTTGGTTCTCAATGGCTTATAACGAAAGCACATGCCTATGGCACGTCAGTTGGTAATGACCAATGCACCTGATGTGTGCCTCTTTCCCAACTGAAAACACTCAACACTCACCTTGTTGGAACCGTTTGTCTAAAACTTGACCGAAACTTGATTTTTTTATCTATTTTTGTATGATTCTTTGCTAGATTGATTGAAGACTTTGAATAATATTTGTATTACAACTATGGGAATTGAATAAGGTTGAAAATAGATTAAAAATGAAGAAAATAGATTAAAAACACGACTGAAAGTAATAGAAGAGAAACACACTAAAGTGGGAGGAAAACAATAACGATGGTAGTGTAGAACTGACAGTGGGGTTGTTAGAATGAAAAGGTATGAGAATGGAGTACGGGATGAGAGAGAAATGGTAGGAAGGTAATTTTAAGTTTTTTAAAAAAAGAATATATGTTTAATAAAAAGGACGTATGAATAGAAATGATGATATTCATAATAATAGTCACCACTTTTATTTAAACAAAAATATTATAGTTTAACTGTAGTATGTAGCCCAAGGGGTTAACATAATGCAATAGGGACTGAGACCCACAGTTGTTAGGGATACCTATGTGCTTACACAAGTGAAAGATTCAGCACATACACCACACACATATATGTGTTTATATATATAAGTGGTATACTAATGTACTAAATATGGATCAAAATATCAAATGATTTATATTTAAATTCAGAATATATATATATACTTTCCCTTTTTGAAATTAAAAAAAAAAGTTATATTTAGAACTTAAATGTGCTGTACTAAAATTCATATTTCATATATATATATATACATTTATTTATTTATATATTATATTATATGCATATGCATATATATATATATATATATGTGTGTGTGTGTGTGTGTGTGTGTGTGTGTGTGTCTGGGCGTGCGTGTGTGTTACACTCGCACATTCTTACTGTTTCTTTTGTTACTGTCGGAGCCGAAGAGAGATGCACGCCCTGGTATCGACCTCTACAGCTCGTTGGGCAGCTTTCGTGTACTGCTTTTTCTATTTATCTCAAAGCACAGGCGGGCAACTGAATCGACAAGCCAAGTGAGCTCACGGGAGTTTGGTAAGTGTGTTAATGTCGTCTTAAGCGTTTGTCACTGTCTAGAGCACAGCCAAGTCTGCGACGTTCTTTTGAGCTTTGAAAGCAATGTTATTATTGTTTTTTAGTGCTTGTCACTTAAGGGGTCTTAGCAGATCCCTCCAACGCTAAAAGCACAATTTTCAAGGGGAACTTCTCAACTGCATAATCCAAAACGCAAATTTGATTGAGGACATGGGCTAGTGATGACATCCAACGACATATATGCATGTCCTCTTGTCCTCAACCATGCACACTTTTCAAAATAAATAAATACATATATAATTCTCTCTTATTAATATATATATACATACTGACACAGATACATCCACCGTCACCTTCTGCCACTGAAACTGTCCTGAGGTCCTTAAGCCACTTTCTTCTACTCCATTTACTTCTTCACTCTCGTTTCACATACTGCTCATAACATAGTCGCCACCACCACCAATACAACGCACGTATTTAGAGAGAAAGAGAGACATGGAGGTGGTTACTGTAGCTGTCAGTTTCAGAGGAAAATGGCTTAGTCCGGCGAACGAAGTGATGAAAGATGGTAAAATGTGACAATCCGAAACTATGTACTTTCCCCTTCTCTCTTATATATATATATATATATATATATATATATATATATAAAGAGAGAGAGAGAGGTTGGATTACTGACAAATAAGGTGGTCCCAAAATCGTTTATATGCTCTTTTCCTCCTGTAGAGGCGACGATTATGCGTGAACTTCGGGGTTTCACAAAAGCTGGTGTAATGCCGCCAGCTTCTACGAGATAGATGTTGATGGTCCATACATCCGATAACACATAGTACATTTGTTACGGCCAATACTGGATTTTGGATTGTTGTGCCAATGTCTCTCGTGAAGCTATCCCAACTTCAAGAGTCAATCAATGAACCGGATCTTCGGTTTTGACTCTTACTTTGACACTGGACCCAGGAAAAACCGGAATCACCTTCACATCTTCTAACATCAAAAGAATTATTCACAACTGAATCTACCTATGTCCTCGTCTTGACACTAGCATTCCTTCCAATTGAGACCCGGACCAAAGTATATTAGTGAACCTTGCATTGGAATCCAAGCCCTCCTTGATCAGGTCAGTCCCTTGCCTCTTTTTGGATTTTGGTTTTGGATTGGATCACTCGTAGTGCATTATTGCAACTGATCAGAAATCATGTGGTTAGGGAAGCGTAATCATTGAGTCGGGCATTCGCCGGACGTCGCGTGTTGACCAAGATTATTGAGGTCACGTGAGCCCTCTGACGGAGTCCCAAAGATAATCCTCAACGGCGTCAGTCAGGCGAGACTGCCTTTGACGCCCCCCGAGACGTCGCTCCGTTATTTTCACGCGTGCGATATTGCGTCAGCGGTCAGCCTTCCTCCTTCTCTCTGCTCACGTGACAGCGACGACGACGTCACGTGCTGCTCCTCGGCGTCACCCTTGGGAAAGAGGGAGGGAGTGTCGTACGTTAACTCAGTGATCTGCCAACGGAACTGGAAGCTCCGACCGTCCAACGTTATTAATTATTTAAGAGATGAGAGAAAACTCGAAAGGCTGGGAGAATCGATTAGGAGGTGAATTTTCACAAGTGCGATGACATTTCACGTGGAAGGTTAAGTTGACTGATTGAATAGGTGATGAGAGTCAGGCGATTTTCGCCTGGAAGGTTAAGTTGACTAATTTGAAGCTAGGTCGATCGTTTGATTTACTATTTCTTCAAAGGATAAAATCTGCCGATTCTTCTTTTGCAAGGTTTACTAAATCCTTTTGAAGAACCATTGAATTCAAAATTTGATACTCACAATGTTTACTTAGATAGTAGATACAAGTTGGCTCTCTTCTTAACACAGAATCGTTTACAGATGGCAAAGAATAACCGGGAGAGCGAATTAGGAATTCCAAGAGTTCCACCTGAGAATGGGCAGAATGGAGGGAGCTAAATTTTCTTTATCAGTAAGGGTTCAATTTTAAGCGACTTTATCAAAAGTTATGAGTACTTTGTTGCTTCCAACTGATAGTTTAGAATAAGATTAATACTTTCTTGAAAGGGAATCGAAGAACGAGCATTGAAGGCAAGCCATTGATATGTCAACTATCGGATGGTTTTGTTGGAGGCACCTCGACCGCCTATTGGGGGGATAAATGCCAAGTGCTTTTGAAACTTCACAACAACAACAGGCTACTCACCCTAAACATATTGTTGGGAAAAACCGTATACATACATACATAATAACATAATATGCAACAAATGTAAACGTGCTCTAATCATAAACAACAACCATAGATCCAAAATAAGTCATAATCAAGTTGTACAGAAAACAAAAGCAGAAGCTAAATCAGAAAGTTATTTGTGCAAGTCGTACTTGCGGACTTGCCTTAGAGAAATTAACATCTCACTATGAGTACGTTGATACATTCACCTTCCTCCTAGGACAAAATACACACATAACTCAAAGAGTAAGTACCTAGCTTCGAGTCGATCTTGAACACACCTCGTTCACCTATGGTTGGAGCAAAAAGAGGGACCACCCACGGGCACAAGAACAATAGCAGTACTACGGGCAGAGAGAGGACTAGAAGATGGGAAGAGAGAGAGAAAAGGGAACAGCGTGAACTGCATGTTTAGGGAGGACCTCTAATCACCTATTTATATCTACACGTTTGGATCACGGATCATGAATCCGATCTAAATGACGCACTACTTTATCCTCAACCATCCCGTCTTATTCGGAATCGCTCTACCTTATCTTGAACCGCCTCATTTATCCTTATCCGTAACCTAGTAACTTTTTTATCGTTAAATCAAAAGTTTTTCGTACAAAAAAATAGATCAAGACCTAAAGCACAAGCCACAAACCTGGCTTGACCAGATGCACGTGTGTGGTATAACATGTCCTCCCTAAGCTCTTTGAATTAAGGTTCATAAGCTACTATATATATAAAAGGACATGCGAGTTTGTCACATCCATCAATATGTGACTAAACTTTGTCTCCTCTTGATCATCTTTTGCAAAAGTTCCTCATATGTTACTTTTTACACTTTAGGACTTTTACATATATTAATTAAATATATAGGGATACCAACATGTATTTAATGTACATTAAATCCAACAATCCCCCACAAAGTGCTTAAGTGCAAAAGTGTCCTTCTAATCCAACCATCATATTATGCTTTCAATAATAGTACCTTTCAATTTGAATTGTTACCTTAGTTATCTAATATTACCCTTACAAGAACTAAGTGAGCATACATTTTGAACTTGAACTTTAGGTGTAAAGGTACTTATTGATAACAACATAATAAAAGGTTATAGCGTTATCTATAGGGGTGATGCATTAATGGTCATACATCTATATCCTTTATCATGATTGACTTTAAGGAACAACCCAAATTTTCCTATTACGGTCACACAATGTCAATCACTTAGTTGGGCATCTCCAAAGATGTACTGCTAGCATCCCTTCCTATGACTCGAGCTCATTCAGAGAATAATCTCTTGCTAAACTTGCAAAGTGTCATCATATTCACCCAATAGCTTGTTACTACCACATTGAACCTACTTCGTGGGATCTTCACCCAATTAGGTTAGGTTGTCATTACTTGTGAATAAATCGTAGGTTTCAGTCTCATCCCCAACCTCGATTTCTCAACTAAGGCTATTGATAGACCCTAATCAAAGGATTAGATGTGTTATCTTTGGATCCAATAAAATTTGCAGTCATGACCCCATCAGACACAGAAGACCTTACAAACTTCAGTCTGACTTGAATGTGTATCTATTACTTTTGGTTATACTTTGAACTACTGATCTTAGCAATTATAGTCATGCTATCACATTGTACTAAAATTGCAATAAGCGTCTTCTTTACCATAGGTAAATTGGACATAAGTCAAGTAAGCCATTTAGCTTCCAATCCAGTCTCATCCAAAGTATATAGTTCTGCCTCAAAGGTAGAACGAGTCAATATAGTTTGTTTCTTAGATTTTCAAGTGACAGCACCACCACCCATAAGAAACACATATCTAGTGACTCATTACTCTCAGAATTCTTTGTTATCCAACTAGCATCACTAAATCCTTTAAGAACCGAAGGATGTTTACCATAATGTAGTTCAAGAGAAATTGTTTCCTTCACATAACGAAGCACTTTGTCTAGAGCTTTCCAATGGGTTCTATCTGGACAACTGGTGTATCTACTCAACTTACACACAGCAAATGCAATATCTAGTCTTGTACAATTGGTTAGATACATCAAACTACCGATAATCTAAGAATATCGTAGTTGAGGCACAAGAATACCACTTTTATTCTTATATAAAGCCTCAGATGAATCATTTGGGGTCTTAACAGGTCTACAGTTTGTATATCCAAATCTCTCTAAAACGTTCTCAATATAGTGAGACTAAGAGATTACTATACCATTAATGGTAATCGACCTAGATGTACTTACCAAGACAATGCATACTCATTTTCGCATAGAATTTATTGCGAGGCCTAATGAGGTCCGACTTATCATAAACCATATCTAGAGTGAATTCATGCCAAACAATGTATACCATCCACTTCACATTGAAGATATATGATGTAGAATGGTAACAAAATGAAAACAGTGAATCCTAGATCCATTTTCGGCTTATGTAAGTGCTGCAAGAGCCATTTTTTATTGTTCTTATGTTCAACCAATTGACATCTCTTATGACTATGAGAGAGAAGAAGGAGACGTTTGTCAATTCACTTCAAAAGGCTTTAGAATAAGAAAGGCTGATAAATGGCCCGTAAAAGCAGGGATAAATGATAGGTATTACAAAATATTTTGGGTAAGTTGAAAGTTTACCAATCTTAGTAGAGAGCATCTAAGTAGGCAGAAGACACTTTGGGTTAGCACACTTAATAGATTAGCAGTATATATATTAGTTAAAAACAAGGGTAGCCCAAGTTATGCTTGAGGGGCGAGAAGAAAGGCTTGGTTAACCACCTGAAGGTGGAGGAAAATTCAATTTTGTGGCAATACAAGGAATTCCTAATTTCATACCTAAAGATCCACTAATGAAAACTACTCTGAGACCAACCAAGATCAACACCTAATTACATCTGTCAATGTGGAACAATCATTTAGCGGATGCAAGTTTAAAGATGAACTCAACAAAATCTGCAATCTGGGTAACAGCCAATCATTTTCTTGGAATCTTTATCAAAAAGAAATGGATCTCAATTGATAAAAAATAAGGTTAGAATGGGAATAGTGGCAAGAGCTCCAACACATCAAAGCTCAACCAAATTTACTTTTTTAAAATGGTTTATAACCAATTCTACTAGAAAAATTAAGTATTTCTCATTGCTATGAAGCTTAAGAGACTAGGGAGTTTCTCTAGGGTGAAGATCATGAGAGAGCATTCGACAAAAACAAGCTCAATCAGTTGGACGAAGTGTTGACCCAAGTCCTTTGAGCTTAGAGAAGTTCAAAAATGAGAGCAATTGAGCTAACCCCGTTTCAAGTTACATACAGATATGATGTGCTAATAAAGATTGCCTCCAAATCACTCAAGAGTCGTGAAGCAAAACAATCTTTAATTTGTCAAATATGCACAAGCAATGTGTATGGAACTTGATATAATCTATAAGGATAGGCTTATGGTATTGGGAAATTTGAGAAGAAATAAATAAAGAATTACAATAGCCTATACAATCATGTACTACTCACGATTGGATTGTCTTGATGAAGATCTACAAGAGGGTCTTTGGTTGCTAAGAAGATGAAGTCCGAAGGCAACACGGTTTCCACACATGGGGATTTCACACAGGAAGCATTGTTTTTCTTTTGTTGTATATTCACTATTTTCCTTTGTTACTTTTTCATGTATATATATCTGGCTTTTCCACTTCCCGTGATTTCTTGCCTAGGCTTTTCGTTAAAACTATTTTATGTTTATCAGGTAGATGTTGTTTCTTTTTCAAAAAGCAAAAGACCGTTCTTCTATGTAAGTGTGTGTGGGCGCATGGGAGCAATGTTGTGGATAAACATGCGGAGAATGTGTGCCCCAAACATGAAGAGCGTGGTGTTGTGATGGTGTGGCGCCATGCTCAATGGTGCCTCTAAAGTATAGATGCACCAGAAGGGTGCTTGGAAGCGGACAAGGGAGTTGCACAGCGGAAGCAAGTTGGGGTTGACACTTAGTCGAGGAGTACTACAAGTATTGAGCATGTACGTGTCCTCGAGGACAAGTCCAGTTTAGTCGGGGAGTATTGTCATGGACAAATTTTGAGAGTGTTAACGCTGCACGAGGGGTAATAGGTGTCACCTTACTAGTATCTCAAAGAAGTGCACATACGGGTGCATCATAAGTGTGTGCAGCCATGAGTGATGGTACCAGGTGGCTTGAAACCTCCCTAGTATAGTATGTTAATCTCCTAAACCCCTTAACCAAGTGGGTTAGAGTGGTTAACACCCTTGGGTCCTGCATTGTAACCATGTATACTTGTGAGTAGTCTCTAGTAACTAGGGATAGTTCTAGAGATAGGAGAGTTGTAGATGTGGTGGGTAAAGAGCTGGTTAGTCATGCTAGCTAGCCTAACCATGAAAGGTTCTAGGAATGAGATACTCCTAGAATATTTGGTTAGCCCTAGAGACTTTGATGAAGCCAGCCCGCATCCCTTTCCTCTGTAAATAGGGATTTTGGGGGCAGGCTAAGGTGGACTTCCGGTTCACTAAGAGAGAGTGAGAGTTAGTCTGGAGTGCTTGGTGTTGGCTGGGTGTTTGTCCACCCAAGAGAGTCTTGTGTCTCTTCAATGTATCAATAAACCTGAGGATCCTTTATCTCTCAGCCATTCCGCCCTTGACTCTAGTCGTGTGTGTGCATGAGTAAGGAGAGCCGAGAGAACCTTTCGGTGTATGTGTGTGAGGAGTGCCTAGTCTTGGAGGAGTGCTGACCTAGACGCTACGGAGCCTAACGCGCTTCTTCTCACTTGGAAATGGAATGGATGAAGTAGATCGGCATCTACCTGCCATCATCGAGTCTTAAACCTCTCTAGTTCGAGAGCTGGAATAAGATCGGTGACAATGAGCCTCGTCATCCATAAAACAATACTCTAATTAGAAGGGAGAAGTCATTGAAACGTCAGAATATAACTTGTCGATTGAATACTTACCGACTTTTGTGGGATCAGAGATTGATACAATGACATTCTCTATGGGAGCGTGATCAATAGGAAATTTAGTTCCTTCAAATTGCATGGACTGTGAAGAGAACTTCACGTTGACCTCATGGGAATCATCGTTAATGCTGGATGATGTTTCTACAGGCCGACGTCCTAACAAAGTTCTAATACCTGCTGGTTGTGGTAAACTTTTCTCTCTTGCAGTAGACTTGTGGGCTCCAGTTGCAGCGTTCTTCATAGATCTCAGTGCTTTTTTTACCTAACCTCAGTAGTCGTCGTCGAATTTGAAAGCTGTTGATGGAGACAAAGGAGCCTTCTTTTTTCCTCCAATCTTTGCCAAAATTGGCAAAGTTCACAGTGTATCTGTCTGGTCAAAGAAGAAGATCACACCATGTTGGTCAAAGAAGATCGTACCATGCATTTCACCAGCTTACGAACACCTTGTCGTTTCTCTAGGCAAGGGAGCCATAGACAAACTAAGAAGGAATCTCGATAGGAAGCAAAAGTATTCATCAAAAGTTCGATGTTAGCATATTCAAGCCGAGCTTTTCTATTGTATTTGATGCTTGAGTTGAGGACAAAAGGAATATCTTGAATGAGGCAAAACTGTCGAGCAAGATAGTAAGAAACGTATGGCTCCATATTCAAGGCTCCTGATGAAGAAGTATATAGCTAGTTGAAGTCAATATTTGAAGGCAAAACAGGTCTTTTCACGATGGCTAGCACCAAAGTAACGTTAAAAAAATCAGCAGCTTCCCTCAACCTAATGACCTAATGGTGAAAAGGTCAAGAATAATCTTAATGCCAATTGATCTGTTTGTAGGGCCCAAGCAATAAAATCATAAAAACCCGTGGGTTTTTTTTTAGGGATGGCAATATCTTGAAGCTCTCAAAGACCAAATTGGAGAAATACAGCTTAACTCACAACTGCATTGCCCGTAGATCAACTGATTCGCCCGTGATAAGATTAGTGAAAGCTTCAGAAATGGAAGAATATAACATCCCCAAGAATAAACAAATAAGTGAAATGGGTTTCCCCGACATATGAAGAAAAAGATTTCACCACTTGTGAAGCAGAGGTACAAACAAAGTAGCAACAGATGGAATAGAAGAGAAATGTAAAGATGTCGACTGGATATATATATATATATATATATATATAGGTTCCGTCAGAAATAATTTAGCTTTGGCTCATAAAATGCTGCTAGATTTAGTCGGTTATAGGGTACCTAAGGATTAACTATGTTTAGGAGTGGATCTACTAAGGATTGTATGGGTCAATTGGTTAAGATTTTAAAGTCGACTGGTTAAGGTCTTGATTTAATAGGGACTGGGTGATAATTGGTTTGATTATGGACCGATTAAGTGAGAGACTACTAGGATCAAGCCATGAGCTGATTAGGTTCAGTAATGGATTGTCGGTTCAGTTTAATAAACTCGTCTAGATTGACCTCAAAGTGAAGAATTAAACGCCAAGAATGTAAAAAAATTCTTTATTGTTATACTAATATATATTTTCATCCCAATCGTAGTTATAGAAATGTTTTTTTTTTTTCTTGCTTGTCTGTTTCCATAATGTTTGTTCACCATGTTTTAGCTTCCGGAAATTGTAGATAACACCCGTGTAAGTCCAAGTTACTTTCAAGAGGCACGGAAATTGTAGCTTCCGGAACCTGCACTAGCTTGGCATTTAAATGACGTGTTTCGGTTCTACGAGATAAACAAGCTACGTCGAATTTTCGTGTCAGCAATAATCAAATCCTCTCAATAGTTGTTTGTGTGTACGTGTGAAAGAATTTGGTATACACAGCGTGGTTGTGTTAATTCCTAACCCTGTAACAAGTAAAACACCTCACACAAGGGTGGTTTTGTCAATTGCAGAACGATTTTAAAGCGTTCGAAGTAGAAATGGTAATTTCCACCTGTCCTACGAGTACCTACTCCGCTCCGTCTCATGTGGGACAGATTTTCGAAGAAAAAAAACCGTTCCACTGCAGAACAAAATAGGATAGAAAAATCCCGCATGCAGGACGGGACAGGAGTGAGTTTAAGGTAAACCTGTCTCACCCCGATATATATATAACTATATTTTTTATATAAGTATAACAATATATACATAATATGAGTAATCTCTGTTTAGCTGAGCACAAAGAGAAACAGCTCATCTGGCTAGGGTTTGATTCACAAGTTTAAGGTCATGAGGTCTGGGACTACAGCCTCTCCAATGTACTTAAAAAAAAAAAGATCTTTTTTAGCGTGTGTCTTGTTTTAGTGATCTGGAGCCTATAACAAGACAATCTGGATTTGGTTATTATGGGTGAGCTGGAAGATTGAATAGTTAGATGCTTGGATGTATCTTTAATGAACTATATTCTTTAAGAGAAACTAAAGTAAAGTTCAAGCTTTTTCCTTTTGTTTAATTGAGCTGGCTCGTCTTCAGTTCATCCTTATGTGAACTTGTCCTAATAGTTACATTGTTGGCTCGTTTTGTAGCCCTCTTCGTAACGAAGTCACGAAATCTTAGTATCCTAAATAACTATAATGTACATTAATCATGAGAGACTTCTACAGTCACATTTCTGTCGAAATTTTAATTTGAATATTGGATCAATTTTCTAGAGCAAGAAGATCGGGTAATCGAAACCACTGTGTGCACATGTGCTCGCGCCCACACACAGACATCCGTTTTCTATTCATGTTGTTTTCCAACTAGTTAAGCAAGGTACAATTAATACAACTTCACAAGATAGAAAAGATTACATCAAATATGCTCTATGTTACCACAGATGATTTACGTTTCCAATTTGACTTATAAGAATTGTTTTATGATGGATAAAAGAAATAAATTCATTCATCTTAACATGATTCGTGTTATTTCACCAAATGCAACACTTGAACTCTAAGACATTTTATAGATTGAAACTAGTTTTTTTTTTAGTGGATACATCACTAACTCGATATTTTGATTGTCCTCATAGAATAGCTAGAAACTCTCTCTCTCTCTCTCTCAGATGCACACATTTGAGTTTTCTTAACCTTTGAACTTCTAATTCCTTCTTCCATTGGGAAAGAAACTCTCCGATGCTGGAGATTTTCATATGAAAGTTTTATCCATTCCCTCAGGATGACGAGGAAAAACCAATTTAAGTTTTCTTTTGTTTTATCCTTTGTCTTATCCAACTTCACATCTCTCACTTAATTTGCAGGAAGTCCTAATCAGGTCTCCCCAAACCCAACTCATGTGTGTTCAAACGTTGGAGAACTACAAATCTGGAAGAAAACGAAAAAAATATGAGGAAACTCATAACATCAAGGTTTGTCCAATGTCTCAAATCACTGTCTTGCCATTTATGAGGTTTACAATTTTGTTAAGAAAAAAGAAAAAACATTTTACCTGGCTTCAGCCTCATATTGTAACAAGCAGTTTAGTCATCTAACACGACCTTTCACTCCCACGTAGCGGTCACGCTTGTGAAAGAAAGAAAAGAAAATAGATTTCAGAATTTCAAGTCTACCCCGAGAAAACACATACTTGTATTGTATAAAACCCAAAAAAGCCATAATTGACATTCCATATTTTAATCAGAGCATGTGTTGGATCTCAGCTTGAATAAATTCCTATAAACCATATCCAGGTCCATATTCTACGCCGACCTTATGATCCCAACGCATACGACTGATTCATCTATTATTTTGTTACAGAAGAACCCTAACTAAACATAGAGACTGGTCTGGTCTAACTCAGGTTTGGATGAACCATTGACTCCCACAGTCGATTTCACTGATTCACAATTTACTCCCATCATTAGCTAAAACTTGTGGGTCAGACAGACATAGATGGGTTTCACATATGATCATCTTCCGAGTTCACAACAGAAGAGTTCTTCTGTAAAGCTTGTTGAACAGCTAAAATGATGAGGAATTGGGTGAATTTGGATTTACCATTTTCTTCTGAATTCTAAAGCAAGAAATTGATCCTCTTGAGTTCACTCATTATGAATTCATGATAAAGTCGACTGTCACGCTGCCATCATATCTTGTTAACAACAATAAAGGAACATCCCACGTTACCCCTTGTAATCTCTATAAAGGTGCTTCTCAATGACATGATATTCTAGCATGGTCCACACTCGCTGTCAAATTAAGCATAGTGACCTTGCACGCTCTCGGTGTCAATATCACATGAAAAGGATTAGACTTTCATCTCTATCCACATCAATTTTAATATGAACTCGTTGGGCCCGGGTCGACCCAGGTCATAACGGCCGAAGATCCTTGTGTTGCACGCGGCAGGGCGATTTCAAGCACACCCCAAATGACTCGCATTGTTTAACTTGAAACTTAGGGCCCAACTATATATATATATATATATATATATATATATATATATATATATATATATATATATATATATATATATATATATATATATCAGGAAACACACCCCACCACTCTCATGCACGGTGCCTCTCTTGGTTGCTATCACTTGGCTGGCCAGTTCCAATCAGTAATCTCTGCCGCCTCTTTCCACTCGCATAGAGATGTCAAATTCGACCTGGACTGTGGGGCGACCCAGCCTGGCCATGCACGGAGCTGGGCCGAATAGGCCAGGCTGTTCAGCCCTAGGTTATATATATAGTAAGGACGGCCAAATCCCAGCCCATCAAAAATGGCCAGCCCGCCCTACCCTGCTCACATTTTCCCTGGCCCACCAGTGCCCTGGCCAAGTCGGCCTAGACGCCTGTATGCCACCCTTGAATTGCCCTTTGGTAGCTTTCAATTGAGAAAGCTAGATAGAGTTCCAATTTTTTCACTATATACGTAGGCCAAAATAGTTAAGTTGGAATGAGAAAATTTTGGAAGGATCATCCCTAACACCACTTTCCTTTCGGAAAAAAAGTTGAGAAGTGTTTTAGAATTTTAACATTTTATAGATCAAATAAAGCTTAAAGATTAAAATGATGGATATTTCTATGAAATATTGACAAATTCTCTCTTTTTCTGGAAATTTCTATATGCTTACAATTCATCATAAAAGTATGAGGACCAATATTGATTGTACATAGTTTGTTTATCGTCATTTGTACCATCTATGTGTACACTTGCACTTTATTGGCTCTTCACCTGACTGGTGAGAGTCTGCAACTCTGGATCGTGATCGACCCTCCAGTAACAATTTGAATACTTGTTTAAAGGAATGAGTTGTTCGGATGGTAAATATACTGACAATGAGTTTAGTCAATGTTGTCACATTTGTAGTTTATAATTTTGAAGTTGGTAGCTATTACAGCTGCCTCTACCCCATTATAAGATCGGATAGATCTTGCTTTACTTTGTACCATATTCGCCTTTTATCAACTATATTGACGAATGATAGAGGTAGCAGTTATTCCACTTAAGTAAATCTATTATAGTTCTGGACCGCTAAGTTGTGGTGATTTAATTTAATAGCTCTTGGGCATCAATTACTCTAAATTTAATAACAATTATTAAAGATGGGAACTTCATTAAAAAAAAAAGATACAAAGGATGCTCTGTAGAACAGTAGGGGGCGTAGAACAGTAGGGGGCCTTTCGAAGAGAAATACATGAAACTGTACATTACAAAAGTTAATAAAGAAGAGAATAGAGGTAAATCACCGATACTATGATAACCGTCAACCTTGCGGGGCACCTCTATAACTTCCAGTTGAGACAATGTAGAGATGAACGCAAAAGGATGGGTTCCTCTTTCTTATGTTTTCAACACATGACAAAATAACCCAAAAACCCTCGGCAAGCACAAAAAAGAAACTTCTCGTAGGCGCAAGGAGCCCTCATGCAATGGCAGATACCCCTTGATTCTCGCCTTCTATTTTTCACTTTATGGAGAGAGAGAGAGAGAGAGAGAGAGAGAGAGATTGGAAGAGAAGGAAGGAAATGAAAAGAAAGAGAGGTTGGGAAAAAGCAAACCACCACCAAACCACCTTCTCCTGGTTACAAAAATCATTCACCTCGTTCATCCACTCACTCTCTCTTTCTAACTCCCCAAAGAGAGAGAGAGAGCAAGGAAAGGAGAAAAGGGAATGAGACGTTCCAGGGCCGGAAATTGAGCAGTCACCCCTCATAAGATTATTTGTTTTACAGCCACCTACCTTGTAATTCCATTTCATGATCTTTAGATAATTTAAGAGCTGGCTAATGTTCTCTTTTTTTTATATGAGAGATTGATACCTAGTCATTAACTATAGCTTACATAGCACTCAAAGCCTTAATGCACCTGGTAGGAAGCTTGACTTATAAGGAAGGTGTAAGTCATGTGTTCGATACCTAGAATCTACATACCTGGCATAAGCCTCCTCTTGTAACAAAAAAAATAAACTATAGTTTAGATAATTTATCTTTTATAATAGCACATTTAATAAAGGCTATACCAAAAAAAAAAAAAGAAAACCTGCGCTTTGTGCAAGTTGTTCATATCCTAGGATGCTGGAGGTATATTTTGTAATACAGAAGGGAGGCACCCGACACACCAGACATCTCTGTGATGGCCTGTGTCGAAACCAGCTCTCTCCCTCACACACACGCACGCACACGTATTTTACTTATCTGTACATCCGTAAAGGAAAAGAAAAGTGAAAAGATGGTGATAAATGGTGAAATCTCGAGGAGCAAGCGGGAAGAACAATGACAACTAAAGGTGAAAATTAAAGAAGGGCAACTGATAGTGATACAGTAAATAAATGATTCCAGTTCCAACGGACGCACAGGCGCTGCAACGGACTGGACAAGCAGATCCTTATTTCCGTTCTCTTTCATTTACGGATTTTACCCCACAAGCAAAAAATTTACCTCCCCAAAATCCTGTTACAGGATCCACATTGATGTATGCTCACGTCACCTCCGCGTCATACTCCTCTGTACACGCCTAACTCATGCATGAGCATGCATGCAAGAAATGTACTAGAATAAATCTTATATATATAATTCTAACGTATATTTAACATTTAATATGTAATATATATACATGCAATATATATGTCAGTCCATATGCTTTGTTTGAAATATGGTTAGTTATGTATTCATCCCTTACTGGATAATGGCTATCCCATTTGGGTCGGGTTGGTTCGGGTCCTGCGCCTCGGATTAATAATAGTATGCCATCGCTATGTGTGGGATGAGAGTACGCATGCATGGATTCATGACATCGTGGGTTTTCACATTTGAATGGATAGAAAAGGTAACGTACACTTAATGGGCACTGTGCGGCATGGCCGACGTGCTCCTGCTGTCTGAAAATGTGTGGCCCAGATTCTCCCTCCTTGGTTTTCACCACCCAATCCGACCCATCCTTTACTGCTGTCCTCTTCTGGGATATAGTCAATCCCCACGCCGAGCTACCTTATGCACAACGATGCATAAGACTTAAATCAGATGCATGACATGGGCATCCATGGTGGTGCCTGAAAATGCCATGTCCATCCTCTTAATGACCAACATGCCTTTTATTAGGCTAGGTTGGAGCCCACCAAGGTCTGGTGGGTCGATTGCTTCGGCTCAACTAGGCTGCAAGCGCACAACGAGCAATAGCTCACATGGTTAAGGGGCAGACTCACAAATTAACGGTCACGAGTTCGATACCTTGGGCGTGCATCTGGCTTTGGACTCCCCACTATAAAAGAACTAGACTGCAAGCCCGTACTATTGAAAACGATAGCCTAGCTGCTGTTGAATCAACACGAGTTAGCCTTGTCTTTTCAAAATGCTGGGACGTTCACCAAAAATGTGATCAAGATAGACTGGGTTAGTTTTAAAAGGGCTAGTTTCATAACAAGCATATAATGGATTTTTTTTTACTGTTAAGTTTTCTATATTTTCATGGTTTTCAGAGTTTCTTTGTCGGAATGGGATTTTGATATCATTGTGGTTCGTATTGCTGGTAGGCCGAGACAAGAGAAAGAATAAAACAAGGTTTAACGTGGTTCGATCAAAGGTGCCCAACTCACGGCAAGACAAGAAGAAGATTTTCTCTATGATGAAAGAGTGGCTCAAGTCCGAATAATCAATTTCTCACGCTCCATTTACTTCATTCCCTAACCCCCTGTTCATATCCTTTTATGATGCTCTCTCCCTCAAAATATTGATAAGAGATAATCACAGAAAAGGAAGTTTATTTATAACAGGTTCGCATAGACTTGTACACTTCGGGTCCATATTTGGGTTGCACCATAAGCTTTTCAGGTTGAGACACGAAATCGTGTTCATCACAAATTCAAGGTACATTACCAATAATTTTATATGATTAATACAGTTTTTAAAAAATTACACTGACCAAAGGCCCAGAACTGTTTGACGCCAACTGTCAGCTGCGTAACTCGAGCGTTTCTCACCCACCTAGAGTTGGACCTGATTTTATAATTAATGCCTTTGTAAAATAGAAACAAGACATGTAGGTCATGTCGAAATAAATGGTTCTGAGATTCTCGCGATTGATATGATCCGAGACTTCTCTTCATGACCAAAGCCTGAAATATTGGCAAACGTGTCTGCCTAAGTTCAAGCGTTATGTTCGAGAGAGAGAGAGAGCGAGAGTTTGAAGGCAATTTAATCGTTACAGAGAAGAATGGTTCGAAACAAAGAAACGGTACACCCATAAAGCTCTCCCTCTCTCGGCACATGAGAGGGAGTGCACGCGGACATACGCACACAAAACAGGGAAGAGATACCATTTACCAATGGAAAGGGATAGAGCTTCGGCAGCTACTGCCAACAACGTCGTTTGACCAGCCGACAAAGAAGCAAAAGGTGAAATTCTAAAAGCAAACCAGGTCTCTCTCTCTCTCTCTCTCTCTCTCTCTCTCTCTCTCTCTCTCTCTCTCTACAAACACATACATACATAACTTGATATAGTCAGATGAAAATTATGTATTGCAAGCATTATTATACATTTGGATCATAAGTATATATGTCGAGAGGTTTACATCTTTCCTTTTCTCTGCTTATTTTCGTCTTGTATTTACACAGTCATGAATTCTATGCCTTGAACCACCCCGCGTGCTTCTTGGAGCTGCTCTACATGCTTTCACATCAAAAAATATATGCTTTTATCTCGGTCATCATCTACAAGACCCACAGAGTTTGAGACTTCTCATCCTGCAAAAACGCATTAAAAAAATAAAAGTAGATTAGATGTGATAAAAGTATTAATCAAATGCCTCAAGATTCATGCAGAATTGCATGTTTCGATACAATGTTCTTCATGTTGGTGTGCGGAGATGCTGAGAGCAAGGTTGGTAACAACAACGGGTTCAGCTTTACCTCGATATCAAGGGCCAAGATCATCAGGATGCTCGTGATTGATGTCCATCATTATGACATCTTCTGCTTGTCACATCACTATCGACACAAACAAAAAGAAGCCTCATGAGTCAGGAAATAACAGTCCATAGACTCAGTCCAATTTTCCGAAAGAGAAATGTGTCCCACTAAGCTTGTTGACCTTAGAAAAAGGAAATATGAGAGAGAGAGAGAGATTATGACGTAATATTAGTCTATAATTAGTTGGTGTTCGTCGTCATTTTAAAATTTTGTGCAGCCTATGTTGCTTTCAATCACAAAACTCCATTTGGAAAAAACAAGAAAAAGAGATCTTCGATAATTGTCTATGAGAAGATACCAAAGAACACAACAGTTACCTCTTCTATCCGCAGATTCAGACCCCACCCTCAAAATCCTTCAATGGTGGCTTTATGGAGTTTCATCATCACTCAGAAAAATCCTGCATCAGAATGGATGGTTCTCATAATTAATCTAGTGATGATTTGCCAAATAAATTTAGATAGTATGTGCAACAACTATTACCATAAGGGAAGGCAGATGGTAATACGATACTTGCTCCAACGGTTAAGAAGACTATCCGCAGAAAATCAAAACTTGCAAGTCTACAAATTTCCCATGGATTCATTGATTCAGTTTCACATGAAGTGTCTATGATTTTGCATGGAAACCAAAGCTTATGTGTGAGATGGAGCTTAATACATATCAGCTGTGAGGAAAATAAGGTAGGAGCTCAAACCTTATTCCTGAGGTTGGAAATTCTCCTTTTGTCTAGAAAAAACTGAGTTCAGTATAGCCATGCGTGTGATGCAAAAGCTCTTCAACCTCGACTCTAGCACTGGAGCACGGCATGCCTTTCCTAAACCAGTTATGGTTGATAGATTCAACTTCCGCACTGAAAATACTATACACTGGCCTATGATCAGAAAATCGAGATTCGCCACGAACATATGAAATTTGGTTCAAGCCCCTACCGTACCACAAAATCCGATCACACCTGCAAGAACCATCAGATGTGTTAGCTTACCATAGAACAAGTGCACTTCAAACTTAAGAAAGCTTTCTTATTTCAGGATTTACACATTGCATGCCCTCACCATGCAGGCGTTCGCCGTTTCTCTTTCGGATACATGTCATCTCCAGCATATCGATCAGAATTGTTCATATACTTGTAAGTGGGTGGAAAGTATATTCTCCCTTCATTCCATCCCTGGAAAACCCTCCCTCTTCTCTGCTCAATCCTAAGCTGCAAAAAGCATAAGACACATATTTCCAGTGAGCATATAGAGATGGCATAAGTGAGCATATAGAGATGGCATAGGAAAAAACAGAATGAGAGAGGAATACATAAACTAAATGGCATCCCCAATTCATTATTTGAGGCACATCCACGAGTTGAGGGCTTAAGATACCTCAAACAGACAAGCTTCTCAAAAAACTACAACAGACGTTAAGAAACCAAATCGGTCCATGCGTCGGCATTGATTTAATCATATGGAAGTGATAAGGTGAAAAATACCAGAGCACTGAACTTCCTTTTCATAAATCATTCTTCTAAATTCATGCTACATTTTCATAAAACAAGCCTATCACAAAATTCATGCTAAAGACCTCATTGAACAAACTTTTGAGAAGGCTGCCTACAAACCTGATCGTTTTCTAATAGTGCTCTCCAGTTGTGCATTTCAACCAGTGCCTTTGCAGAACGATAAGATAAAGCTATCCGGTAATTCAAATCGCCAAACCAAATAATCCGGCTGAAGCAATGAGAAGTGCAAGGTTAGGTCATTCAGCAAGCCATGACAAAATCCAGGATTGTGCATCAACAGGTCACGTAAGTTGAAAGTATATTAAGGTTTGAACTTATCAAAAAGACAAGGCAAACTAGATACAAGCACTCATTCATATTGTCAATTACTTACTCGTGATCAAGGATTGTTTCAGGAGAGTTCTCATCGCCGAGTCCATGGACACGAGGGAAGCGAGTCTTTCTTAGTATCTCCATTACATCTGAATTCCTTCTAAGTTCATCGCCCTCTTTCTGCCCGGATGTCAAATGGCTGCATACGAAGCAGAAGCTTGTGTTGTGCATAAACATGCTAACAGAAATTGAACCCTGAAAAGAGAAGGACAGGCCATGAATAAAGGCAAAATAATGATAGTGAATAGCAGAATGTCCAGAATGCATAAGCTAAAACTGAAACTAGAAACAATCCAATGTTCCAAAAGTGGATCAAAAAATGGCAGTGGTGAACCGGAGCAAAACTTTCTTACCTTATTTCCAAGATAACCCATGAGTCCTCTTCCCACACAAGAGACTTTGAGGTTCCTAACATGATCTCTGACATCACTCCTAACCCAAACGGTGAGAAATATCCCAACCATTTGCTTGCTTGCGACCAAGCAATATCGAGAATGGCCTGATGATCCATCTCTTTCCTCCCCCATGGAAGGACATGCACCATAAGGCAATGGCGAAAAGTACATTGCACTTGGAGACTCACAGCCAGCATTTTCATCATCTGAAGAACCTGATCTAAAGGTACCGTCGCAATCACTTGGCCTGTTACCAAACATAACTCTATCACAAACACTGAATCGACGATCAAGCCTTGGTTGCCCCATTGGAATATCATTATCTATCCTCAAACTCCGACTAAGTGACTGGAAAGACCGCCGATTGAAGAAAGAATTGGACCTTTGCCTTGTTGATCCTTCGAAGTCAGAGTCTAACTCTACAATGGGATCAGGAATTGGAGAAGGCATTTGGTATCCACCACCACCACTCGTGCCAGGAAGATTATTCAAAGTCTTTCTTATCAATGCCAACCATTTTATAGCAGGGCCGTTGTCCTCTGCACCTAAGACATTGCCTGCATTCAGAGGGACTATTTCTTGAAACCTGGGGAAAGAAAAAGTCATAGTGAGAACCCCTCCTGTTTCCTTTTATAAAATGCACACATACGAATTTATCTATCAACATAACCAATAAGACAGATGTTTACAATACAAAACCAACAAAGGAAAATCAGATACCCCAAAACGTAAATGTCTGCAGGAGGTGAAGTATGAAGCCAGTCATCAAGACTCAGATAACTTGGAGGTGATTTTCCACCTACATTCCATGTTGCTACAAACACTCTATTCACAGAAAGAATGGAAAAAAATCATGAATATTGAAGTGTAAACAAATACTAGGTCAAGTTTTGGTTTTCTATCTGAGGCAATAATTTATGTACCTATAATCTTGAACATCTGCAACTTGAGGAGTAGTATCAAACTCAAACTTTGGTCTCCTGTAAGTCTCTGAATTGCTTTTGGATGATCTCTCTGCAAGAGTACAATGAAATCAAATTCGAAAACTATTCAAGAATTGGATAAACTAGACGGTGGACAGTTGGGTGTAACCTGTTTTGCTCTTCTTGATTGTGCAAGTTTCCCTCTCTGAGGAACTCGTCTTCCAATCACCGTCACCAACTGAGATTCAAAAAATTGTATATTGAAACATCCATTCGCAGAAAACCCTTCTAACATACAAATCATCATCATCGGACAGACCATGTAAATTCGAAAAAACAGATTCTTTCCCGGTACGAAGAGTAACCAGTACAAGAAATAAGAAAATCGATAAACCAAATGCACGAAAAGGGTAGAATACTAGAAAAATATCACTTGGTAGGATTGGAAAACAAAGACTCTGGTTTGTAAATTGTTGCCGGAAATGCTTTGTCTTCCTGATAGTTGATAATCTCTCACAAAAGATTGACAAAACCCAAATCCCGAAAATGAGGGGAGATTGAGGGATAGAGAGAAGCCCACCTCTAACCACATCATCAGAGTGAAAATCATGAGCCTTGCTCTTGATGTTGAACCACTTTCTAACTAGGGTCTTAGACCAGGAGAGCTGAGTCCAGAAACAAGCACAAGCAGCAGATACAAAAACACAATATAATCAATAGGAGGAAGAAGAAAGAGAAAACAGAATAAAGCCATTCCCGCAATGCCAATCAAAAGAGAGTGAACGAAAGGATGTCATTTTTACGAGACCTTGCTCTTTTTCTGGCTCCCATCTCTCATTTTTCCACTAATTCTTCATACAGAAATCCTCCTAACAAGCAATGCCGGCCTCCTTTCTCTCTTTCAGCCCCCTCTCTTAATCCAGTCGATATGGGTACTGGATTTGGGGCAGGCTTAAGAGTCAGCAACAACCAGAGAGGAAATAAATGAAGGAATTTGAATGAAAACAAGGTGGGTACTATCAGAACATCAGGAACAGACGAGAGGAAATGAGGAGAAAGATGTATGATTTCGCTAACTAGAAGACAATGCACAAGGCAGTCGTTCTCTCCCTTTCAAAACCTCGTTTATGAGTGTGTACGGCAAAGCGTAGAATTTGAAAGAATAAAGTGCAAGAGAGAAATGCGCACACCCTCTCCTTCTACTCTCTCTCGCTCGAGGCTGTGTACTCCAAATCCAAGACCATGAAGACACCACCTCGTCTCTCACATTAAAAAAACTGCCCGGTACGCTGCCCGGGTGGGACCCACGTGGCTCTTTACCACTGAGGGATTCTGCCTCGGTCAGGGAGGAGAGAGATTGAAGCTTTATTTTTATGGGTGTACCCTTGTATGGGGGAGAAAAGCAGTTAAAGGGAAAAGAGATAAAGAGAGTGCATTTTGAAGAGATTATAAGAATTTTGAAGGCGCTTTTTTTCCTCACATTCTGTTTTCTTTTTTAAATATTACAAGGGACCTTGATGCCCTAAAGAGAATGTTTTCTGATTTTGTTTATATATTTTTTAGGAAAATGGTGATTTTCTATCTTGGGTATTGCCTCATGATTTCGGGGTCCCTGGCCCCTGTCTCCTCTCTCATGCTCTCTTTTGTGGGTCATTGTGTTTTGTTTCACAGCTCCAACCAAGATTTGGGTATTAAGGTTTTGGTGCCCTGTCTCCTCTCTCATGCTCTCTTTTGTGGGTCATTGTGTCTTGTTTCACATCTCCAACCAAGATTTGGGTACTAGGGTTTTGGTGGAATCATTGTTTAGGGTTTTGTCGACCTTCCTCCAAATCCAGGTCATCGGTTGGATTGCCAATCAAGTATGCCGGCCCAGCCTGGTTAGATTTTCTTAAAGTTTACACACCAATTCTAGCCTTATTGTCATTGTATTCCTTTGGGGATGAGTTTATGTTTCTAAACCTATTGCACTATTTAATATGCCAAAAGTTTTGGCTTTGTTATCCTTGTATTTTTATGGGGTTATTTTCAAGTGTTTTGGATAACGGGGCTAATTTCTAGTTTTTAAGTCTTTACTGCACGATCTACTAAGTTAAGCAATCTAAATATTTTAGCAAGAATATCATATTTTATAAGGGTAATCCATATCCGGGGCATTGGATTGCCATCTTGAGGTGGTTGATGTGAATGGCCTAAATATTGTGTTGAACGGCCTAAATAATTATAGGAAATTGGATGTGCACTAACCGGTGGGGGCCCTCATGAAAGGTGGATGTGGTAACTAATAAATGGCCCATGAATTGACAGCCCTCAATTCTCAACAATCTTTCTCAAGGTAAGATCGACGAATCGTGAGATAAAGTAGGAAGAGCTTGAAGATAATTAAGACAGAGACAAACCATTCAAGAAATTTCAAAGGAGAACGAAATTGTCACGAAGAGACTCGAACATACCATCAAATGAGTCCATGAGTTGACAAGGGAAGAAATTTGGAGCAAGGAATCAGTTCATCATGAAGTTTTAGAAAGATAAACCACAAGATTGTTGAATTGATCAAGTTGATGTGTATTGATCACAAGTTTTATATTCGCGGTGCATATCTTCTTCGGCCTCTCTATTGTACCCAAGAAGTACTTTTTGATAGTCAGGGTGTGTATTTTTACAGTAGGGTTAGTCAAGTTTGTTTTAATCCTTTATTTTGCCTTATTTACCAAGTAAAACATATTTAAAGTTTTGGTAACCTCTCTCTCTCTCTCTCCCTCTCTCTCTCTCTCTCTCTCTCTCTCTCTCTCTCTCTCTCTCCTTGGGGAACTAGCTGGGAGTCCCTTGTTCAACTCGTTAAAATCTCAACCCCATGATCTTTGATTTAATTTTAAGCCAATCTAGAGATGTGCAGTAATATAAGCTTACGCCATGCTCAACATTATGTGGGAGACTGCGCTGGCTCCACTTATTCCATTCTTTATGCACGTAGAACAAGGTATACGGTGCTCTTTTTGAGGCATAGTTTATTGCATTTGAGGGTTGGATGGCCCCAAAAAATTCGAAAAAGTGCAAATCCTAGATCTGCATTTCATGTCATCATGGAATCCCAACCCTTCATATCCCAGTATCCATCGCCATAACTCACAAGTGAAGCTTCCACTATCAGACACCGACTAAATTTCGAAAAAGAAAAAAACAGATTGTACACCACGGTGGGGGCACACAAAGATCTTTGATTGATTGATTCAAGCTTTCATTGTAGCCATGAATCCACTCTTTTGTTTGATGTGGCAATCAGCTGTTGCTGCAACTAGCAGCAGACATGCGATGTTCGTTATGGTGTCTTTCTAATTGAAAACTTGTCATCTTTAAGAGTCCGGGACTCAAAAGAGTTGGCAAAGCTGCTGATGGGGTATATATATGAATGAGTGGTGGTGTGGATGCGAACCACGGTAATTTTTGGATACCATCAGTTTTTTTTTCTTTAAACACCATATGTACTGAAACATGGTTATATATACATATATGATTGTTAATATGACAATTTTTTCAAGTTAATTCACTAGTAAATTTGATAATGTGGTGTAGAACTAAAGAATATTTAAAATAGATAGTGATGAATCTGATTACGAAAAAATTATAGGTATGAAGTATTAGAGTGTCTGAAATGAGTACATGGCCCTGGTAGAGTTTTATATGTGATGGTAGATATGGCCGGTTTCAAAATGATCCAATGGTTTCAACCTGAAACTGAATCATACTAAGAACCGGCTGGAACAGGAACCAGTGAAACGCGACCCAGATCACACTTGAAATTAGGAACCACTCAGTTCAGTTCCGGTTTTACCTTTCATGGAACTGAAACCGATGGTTCAAAATTGTCAGTTCTACATATATATATTTGAATTTCAAAAAAATTAATTTGTTTTTTTTTGTTTCAGACAGTTTAAGCCTCAAACCAGAATAGAAATCAGAACTAGTACAAAAATGTTCCAAAATCATAACTGAAACAAGCCCCAAGCCGGTTTGATTTTGGTTCAAAGTTCGGAGTAACTGGGACCTATCATGTCTATGTGATCGTACCTCCACGATCAATTGAGTGCTGCAATCACCAAGTGAAACAAGCCCAATGGTGCCCAAAGACTGCTCAAATATTGTGCCTTGTTTGAAGGCACTCTAGGATCCGTTGGCTCATTTTGTTACCTTACTGAGTGATGTAGGGGGCCACCATGGAATGTACACAAGGTCGCTTGGGTCCCTCCCAGTTTTGCAGAGAGAGATGTCTCTCTGAGGACGCAATCAAAAATTAATGAGGGGAGTTCATTGTGGATCAAACAAGGAAGTGAAGGGGTAGTCATGGCATGGGGGCCTTTTCTTGATCAGATACAGAAACATTGGCAGTATGTGCACATGTTGCTATATGAACTGCTGGTCTCATGTTAGGCATCATGACGAATGAAGCGGTGCCATACATTATGAGGATTCTCTCTCCTTTTATTTTTTTTCCTTGGAAAAGATTTTGAGTATCAAATAAAGGCATCCTGATTCCAATCTTTTAGTATTTTGCCTGTATACTCGCTCTGTAAAGAGAAAGAAAGATAAGACTCTCTCTCTCTCTTAGGTAAGTATGCTGTTTTACGAGGTGGGAAATCATCTATGTGGCTCTTTCAAGGCAATCATCTTCATCAAAAGCATTTATGTTTGAGTTTTATATTGTTGGTTCTGTTGCTTCAAGTGGGGAACTCTGGCAACATGGCATTTGCACCGTTGGACGGGGTAATCCAACGGCTCATGTTTCTTCATGGTTTGGCTCCTGTCACCGTCGAACAAAAAGGAAAGATGGGTGCCAACAGATGGCCATGCATGCATGCATATCTGTGACCCCACAAGGCTACTAAATGCTCTCAGCTTCAATGGTCAAATTGGAAAACATGGTAATTATTATTTTATGGAAAAAGGAAGGGAGTAAAGTCCAAAAAATCCGGTAAGAGTACTAAAGCTCAGGTTGCTTATATTTTTGTTAAGTTACCGTTGTTTACAAAGCTGTAAAAGTTAAAAACAAAGGGAAATATGCGCAATTCCTTTCTTGAGCTTAGTCCTGACATTTAAGTTCAAAGTACCCAATGATAAGCAAACTTTGACTGGCTTTTTTGGTTCCATGACTCCGTTGTGCCAAGGTGGGAGTAGGTTTGACCATAACCCTTGAGTTCTATGTGGCGAGCACAATTAGAAAATTTTTGGGTAACTAGGTCCAGGATGGCATGCACATCCATCCATGTCTTTGCTCGGCAAGGTCAGACCATCAAAGTCTTCAATCTGACGCAGGCTCACAGCGTTATCAAACTAAGCCAATCAGTTCGTCGATCTGTATGTTTTACTTTGCAAAAGGGTCTGTTCGCGGCTCGATCGGCCAGATTCGTGATCTCAGTCAAAGACTTGATTTGTGGGGATGAAGCTGAATTCTGATAATATAACTGGTTCCCCATTTGACTATGACTAGTTCAACTAAGCATCCAGCTTCAAATGGCTAATTCAGTTACTTGGTGCTTATGAGTTTGACTGGGTTAGATGTTGCAAAGGCAAGGTTGAGTCTTTCACAACTTGGGTGGTACAGAAAGCCAGCTGGGACCAAGTCAAAGTCCCTTGCTTAAGCATGATCATCCATCAAATCAACCAGCCTTATTTGATATGAACAAGCACATTTGAATCAAGAGAGTCCAAGAAGTGGCTTGGATACTAAGAACTATATGCTCCAAATCATAGCAAGTTGTATTTCTAAATATCTTTAGAAATACATAAGGATGGCAATCACATCCCAACCTGCAGTTACCCAGCCCTGTTGGGGTGGGTTGAGAACCAGCCCCGCTTAGCAGTTGGCCAGGGTTTATTTATTGTGCTTGCGTGAGGGGCGGGTTCAGACCCTTCCCGGAATAATCATGTCACAGGCATCAAAGGTTGGTTGGTTCAAGTGTTTCGGCACTTGCTCCCAGCCGATACACAGAGATCATGAGTTCGAACCTTGTGGATGGAGATTGCCAGCACCTGGAGAGCTCTACCTTCATAGTAGACTAACCTGGCTCAAATGGAATTAGTCGGGTTCTTTGGGCTTCCGGATACCCGTGATATACTTAAAAGAAAAGGACTTAACAAGGAAGTGTTTTTTTATCTAAAAAAAGAAAAAGAAGACTCGGGTGCCAAAGTTGGAAATTCCCCTATTATTAAGAAATTAAAGAATGTATATGAAATCTTTGTATTATATAACAATTTTAAACGTTTACTATGGTGATATATATCAAGCCATGTCAGTGACTAGTTTCAATAAGCTTTAAGTACTCTATAAACATTACAACATCTTCGAAACCTGATCAACCAGCCAGTGACTGACTACATATCATCGGGGCTCAGAAATCAAGAGTCTTGTCATAAGATCATGGAGCAACACGAGCAAGATCTTCATGCAAATAAAATTTTATTATATATATATCAAGGTCCATTCTAGAGTGTAGAGATTGAACAAAGATGTTTAATCCTTGATTAAATGATGTACTATTTAAGGAAGCACCTCCCCAAAATCTTGCAGAGAACACACAGAAACCACGAACGATCTTGGGAGAAAAATAACCAATCTCAGTTGTAGGTAAAGCCATTTACTTGATAAAGCATATGAATGAGGTGTGCCCTCTGTAGAAAGAGGAAGATTGATATACTAAAGAAGAATCTTGTAATCTACTTGGGAGGATGTCTTGTCTCGAAGTCGCCGGTGGTTGAATGCACGCAACATGACTATACCTATAAAATGGTATTAGACAAACTTACCAATCAACTCTTAGTAACCCAAATTTAGAAAAGATATATTGATGTCTGACATTGAATGCAAGAGTTAGCAGTTCAGGTAAGCTCCCCTTCTAGTAGGCCTTCAATGCTAAATCTGTAAAAATGTAAAAAGAGTGGTGTTGCTCTGTGTGTGGGAGCGTGCACCCACGTAATGCATGCACACCTGTGTGTGTGAGAGAGAGAAGGGGGGCACAACCTATCATGGTTTTAACAAGGTATAGTTGAGGGATTAAAGACTTCACTCATAAGAAATGAAGCCTATGATTTTAAAAGAGGCTTAAGCTTCTGTAGGAAAGGCTTAGGCCTCTCCAGATGTGCTTTTCATTAACAATTCCGGTGCGCTAGCGCCATGGCTGCTGGTGGGGAGTTCGACTCCCGGAGGGTGCATATGTGTCGGTGTGCTTCGGTGTCCTTTTGTAACCAAAAAAAAGTTTACGGTGCAGTTAGTTATAGAGTTTTCAGTATCTAGTACATAAATCCCATAAGAGAAGCATGTAACTGCAATTTCCGAAATGTATCCGCATATCAGTTGCCCTTGGTACTGATTACTCTCATCATACAAAGAGTCCAGCCACATTGCCTGATTAGAGTGAAAAGAGTAAGTAGCAAAACGATAAATAGCTCACCTTTCTAGGGGATCGATTGGCAAGTTGAAGGTCGAACCCGGGGCATGCATATGGGTTCCTCCTTCCGGTTCGACCATGAAAAAAACGAGTAAATATGCAGACTGCAGTAAACTTATTTCATTTCATGATTCACGGCCTTGATTGAAACTTTACTGACAAGAGCATACACTACAGTTGATCTTAAAAGGCCAAGAAATGTAATTTTGTTGAAACTTTAACATGGCGTGACAAAATGAAATCGATGATACTGATCGAAAAATCAAAAAATTTGATGAGAATAAGAAAATGCAGAGGATATATGATTTTTTGAGTTATATCTGATAAAGGTTTCTTAGAAGATATTATTCTTGGTCTCTTTCCCGGAACGTTTCTTGCATACAACTTAAGTGAATAGCCCCAAAAGCAGCATAGGTCACTGGATAGGGGGGCTTGGCTCTGGAGAAGGTCAGGGTTCAATACCCCGTTGGGCTTCTGGTAGGGGGTCTGCCTAACTCCAGCTAGACTACCAAAAACAAACCCACTAACCATTGATGTAAGTTTCTAGGAAAAGGTTTTTCCTAAATCAAGTCCTCACAAGACATATATAAGCAGTTTCTTAACATATTAAACGTAAAAACTAGCACCCTACTAGTGATATTCGATTTGCTAAAAATGAGAATGTATATGTGCTTGTCTGGCTCGTTATCAACTGTTATTCTTTTCTTTTTTATATAGATACATGTATAAAATGAAGGAAATTTTTCACAAAAAGTATTAAGTGGTTTTCAATTCTTGCAATTTACGCCTCAAATTTATTGCAATAAAACAAAGAAATAATATATTCACCGTTAACAAAAAAGAACCTATATAACGGTGTTAGCTTTTGCATGTTGATGTGGCACTAGAGCCTCTACCTACTAGGCCAACCTATTATATATAATATTATAATTAATAATACATATAATATTATACAAATATTATAACATTAAATACATTAAGATAAATTATAATACATTAATATAATTGTTATATTATTTTATATATTATACAATTACTATTGACATATTAGTTATATGTAGTATTATAATATTTTCTTACTAAATAATCAAAATGATATTATTAATTTATTATTGAATTGTGTTAAATAACAAATATTTAATATAAGGTAACATGGCAACTTAATGCATAATACATGCTAACATGGCAAATGACGTGGCTCAAGTGCCACATTGTAATAAAAAATTAATGCTGTTATGCTTGAAATACCTTTAAACAACCTAAAAATGTGAGAATCCAAACCACAAAGTATTTTATGAAAATTTTGGTAAAGTCGAACATGTTTTGATTTTTGTCTTTGTTAAAAGTTAGAAAATATTGAGGCGGCCTTTGTGAGGAATCAGTAGTCCCACCTTGATAGGCCCAATTTGAGACAACAATTTTGGCACCGAGAGAAAGGTGAGCTACAAGAATTAGACTTAGAGGTTTTGAATGAAAACCTAAGTACCTCCTCTTTGTGTTACTATCGCGTCTAATATGAAAACTCAAGCTTTAGTACTAGAGAAATCAAATATGAAACAAAAGAATCGCCAGAAACGATGGTCTATTATCATTGGTGGTTCCACTAATACTTTGAGGGGTTACTATTTGTATATCTAAATTATTATACATACTATTTTTCTGTAATTTTCAAAAATACTTCACTCATTTCCAAAAAAAATCATATATTCTCGACCTCACATGTGGTTTCTCTCTCTCTCTCTCTCTCTCTCTCTCTCTCTCTCTCTCTCTCTCTCTCTCTCTCTCTCTCTCTCTCTCTCTCTCTCTCTCTCTCTCTTTTGTTATGAGCTTTCTTTTTCCTTCTGTCATTGATGACGATAATTGATACTATTTTCTTTGTTCTACAGTTAGACAATGCATTACTCAACACCATTGGGGCTTCAGCACCTTAAAGGTATGAGCACTTTATTCAATTGGGTATTTTGTGTTTTTCAAAAGTATGTATATGGACTCAATTGTATTTTTTATTTGATGTCGTCAATACGGCAACAGTAAAGTCACCTCAAGTTGAAATAGAGATGTAGATAAGCCACTCTGCCTTATTTAGAGAGATCCGAACAAGGTGCATCTCTCTAGATAGAGAGATGTAGTTAAACCGTGTCTATCTAAAAAGGGAAACGTAGCTCAACCGCGTTTCTATCCTCAACTATAACAAATCTAATGGAAAAAAAGATGATGAAGAATGAGATTAGATAAAGGAATTATAATATCTATTTTTTTCGTATCTAATCAATCACTCAAGCTCAAATACAATAGATTTTATTCTCTTTTTCTTCTCCAAATCGACAAGAAATTTTGTTGGTTATTTTAAAGGTTCATTAGTGGTTATTCGATTCAATTGTTTTTCCTTTTTGAATGTTGAATATAAATCAGTAAGATGCCGAAAACAATACCACAATCATCCAATAAGATGTATGTTTGCATACAAATGAGACAGGAGTATTTTAGGTATTATTAAAAAGGGGTGTGTGGATGATAAAAATAGTATGCGCATATCAATTTAGTACTTTTGTCATCCGGGTTAGGGTTTGGGATTTGGATCCTTATTCAACCCGAAGCATCTCACCTCTAAATGAAATGTTATGCATCTAGAGCAATCGAATGTTGCAGTTATAAGCAATTGGAAGTTAATTGTAAAAGGAGAATAAAGAAAAGAACAGAGGTAATGTTTTTCCTTTTCTTTGAACGTGAGAAACCTTTTACAGTACAAGGAAAGAATCATGAGTTAAATCATACTATTCCTAATTTAGATTAAAAAAATATTTACCTCTTCCCAAAGCTGCTACTCAATATGGATAGAGTTGGTAAAAAGTGAATCCTTATCTTAAGTTCCACTTTCTTCACCGCCATTTAAAGTAAGTGCAACTCACAAAAGAGAAGATTTCATCTTTGTCACACAATATTTAAATTTCTCCCTTTATCCACTAGGATGTGTTGAACTCAAGTACAAGCAAAAATATAAGGGTTTATAGCCTCTAATTATAAACCTATGATGTACATGACACATAAACCAATCTAACTTGACCAAATTTTGAATGCCAAAACCTTTATATGTTCAACCGTTCTTGTACACCACCAATATCAAGAAGCTCGAAGGACCCGGACTAATCCAGTGCGAGCTGGGTAGGTCCACTACGTGGGTAGGCACTCATGGTGCTCATTTGCACCATTCACAAGAATCAAACTCAAGACATTGCTTAAGAGACCAAGGGCCGAACCACTAGAACCAACCAAACAATGGCTGTATCACCACTCCTTTAAGTTCATATAATTTGGACCACATAGTGGTTCATTTTCAAAAAACATAGCCAAAATCAAGCCCCGAAGTCAGTGACATGGTTGCCATTCTACTAAATCTAGTGTCGTATTAGCATTTAACTCGAAAAAAAGTAAGATCATGTCTTATCATCCCTTCTAACATGTTTAAAGCCTTCACTTCTCTCTTTTGAAGTGTATTTCATCTAATCCCTCACATCTACCTTCTCATCGGAGCTCCATTTAGTCACCTGCCTGAATGTCCAAACCACCTCTAAAGCAGCAAATGCTAATAAAAAGGAATTAATTGAGAATCAAGGTCTAAGGAAACATCTAGCTCAAGTTAACTAATAAATGTTCTAATCACAAGGAATTCTTTTTTCCTGGTCAAAAGTGCTATAACTTAACATTAGGGAGAAGAATATATTGCCAAAGAAAGAAAGTTCGAAAAGATGTGTAAAGCTCTAGAGAAATATGTGAAGGAAATGCAAGTCCCCGTTGTTATCGAACATCGAGTTTTTGTACTTGAACATCTAAACTTTCATTATGAAAATGAGATAAAGATATTGACATTAGCTTCATGGTTCAAATCAGACTAGATGCTGAACCATGAAGCCAAAGTCCAGCTTTTGTAGATTTAAGAAAAGAAAATTAATGAATTAAACTGAAAAATGATATTGTTTGCGACGAAAACCATGACCACCCTATATCTTGCTGCAGCTCCAAGAACCTTAACAACGAATCTTCTGATGAGAAATTTAGTTCAAATCTAGTTTTGATTGAAGAAAAATCCGAACTTTTTCGGTTCTTAAAAGAAAAGGTTTGAACCACACAAATGCTGCAAATCATGATGTAAAGAAATCGGACAACAGGCCTCTAGGGATAGTTCGCAGCTAGCGTTCAATTGGGGTGTTTGAGCTCCTCCTTGACCCGCCGTTTGCAGTTCCGTTTTGTAAGTACTTTTTTAACTTTTGTTTTTTGTCTTTGTTTTTCCCTCACTTTTTGGTTCAAACCAGAACCAAAATCAATACCAGCAGCGAAACCGTAATTGGGACCAGGTGGAACCTGGTTCGGTCATGGTTTGCGGTTCTGGACGAACTGGAAACGAAGATTTTTATCCATCTGTAAATCGACGGGCTATCTTATACGAAAACACAATGGAACCAAAAACGGGACGTGAATGCAGAAATGCCATGTATGTATATTATATATATATATAGAGAGAGAGAGAAGTTTATGCTCATTAAGGACAATACTCAATCCGATTTTGCATAATTCTATCATTTCAACCACTGATGATTAACACTATTGTCACTCGTCATCAAAACGACTTAAAAACTACAAGAAAAGGGTGTTTAAGGACAATGCTCAATCTTGTTTTTCAAGTAGCTTTGGCAGTGTAGTGTGGCAATTTTACAAGAAAGGGTGGTAGTGGCAAGCAGACAAATAGTTAAAGGTATTTTCTCCATGAATCACGACCATCCGATCACCTTAGTCTAATGTGTATGATTAAGTACTCCCGAAGGAACTTGGGATCCTCTCCCTCTCTCTTTATATATAAGAAAAAGTGATAAATGCATAATGTCTTTGGTGCATAATCTTTAATAAATATATCTATTTTTCAATCATTGTGATTAATGATAGAGATTTAAAGAAAAAGTATAGTTGTACTTTTGAATTATGTATTTAATACATCATATGTATTAAGCGAAAAATAATTCAAATCTCACTATTGAATATAGAGACATTTAATAAGCGAACAATTTAAAAATTATGCAACTACTACTCTATATATATATGTGTGTGTGTGTGTGTGCGTGCGAGCGTGCACACATGCAGAGGCTGATCAGTGGATTTGCTGCATATACTTGAACTGATACGGCCTAACTTGACGCAGGCTCCTTACGAAAAAATTAGTATTGAGTTTTATATAACTTGGACCTATAGGAATTAATAATTTAACTAGGTTTAGGCAACAAACCCTATTACTTTTTAAACTTCCTCCGGGTTTTACGAGAGCATTTTGGTTGGGGGAATTCCATTTTCTAGCCTACGCTTTCCTGGAATCAATTCATTGGCCTCATTTGCCTAACCAACCACAAAGGGGACACATAATCGATGGTTTACTTGGTTGCATGAACCACACAAGACATGTATGAAACCACGCTATATCTTGCTGTAGCTCCAAAAAATCTACGGATACTTCAATTCGCAGCTACCGTTGAACTCCTCCTTGACCCGCCCGCCATTTCCAGTTCCATTTTATAAGTACTTTTTTATTATGTTTTTGTTTTCCCCTCACTTTTTTATTCAAACTAGAACCTAAACCAGGAGTGAAACTGTAACCTGGTTCTGTCATGGTTTGCTGTTATGGACAAACTGAAAACTGAGATTTTTATCCATCTCTGGCTATCTATACATCCACAACAACAACTAAGCTTTTTTCTCATACTAGATGGGGTCGGCCACATGGATTCTTTGTTTCAAATAGCCCTATCATGTGACATGGTAGCAGTTAACTCATTATAAACTATATTATTCTTTATAGTTTCTTTTCAACATTTTTGTGGTCATCATCTTCTTCTTTTAATATTTTAACAATCTAATTTTTCATATCTTCTTCTAACAATGACCTTTAGTCATCTTTTTATACATTCAAACTATCTCAAATGATATTCTCTCATTTTATCCTCTATTGGTGTTACTCTCAGTCAGTTTCTAATAACATCATTATGTATATGATCTTTCCTTGTATTACCACTCATCCATCTCAATATCTTCATTTCTTCTACGTATAACTTTTGCACATATTGATGATTAACTGTCCAATACTCAAAACCATAAAATATAGCAGGTCTAATTGTTCCTCTATAATATTTACCTTTTAACTTTAATATATCTTCTTATCACATAGAATACCTTATGCCCTCTCCATTTTAACTAACCAATATTAATTCTATGCATAACATCTTCATTCATTTTCTATCACTTTAAAAAATTGATCCTATGCATTTAAAATTTTCCTTGTGAGGGATGCACTGTGTACCAATTTTAATTTTTATGTAATCTTAAGTACCCAAATCAATAAACTTACATTTCATATATTTTGTCTTTGTTCTATTAGGTCGGAAGCCTTAAGTACCCAAATCATTAAACCAAATCTAACTCAAATCTAGATGCTAAACTATCACATAACTTACGAACCGCGAAAGTTAATATGTTGCATAACTTAAACATTTGGTTTTCTAAAACTATTCAAAACCTTAAACAATCAAATCAAATCAAGATAAATGTGAAACTTACCAAAAGAAGAAGAAAAATGCCCTTCTCCATTTAAGAGCCATCTATGCATCTTAAATTTATGTGATTCTGAATCAAGAATGTCTTAATCTATGGTTTTGCATTTAAACATGTCAAAGAACTTATTTCATAACTTTGTTATGTATTGATCTCAGAAGACACATGATCAATCGTTTGATGCATTTATGTCTCATTATACCAATGCTTTTTAATTTTGATAGTTTCTTTTGTTAAAAGAGGAGTCTGAATCCACACACACACATGAACTCTCTGGGAGCCAAACTCCCCACTAGCAGCAGCGGTGCTAGAGTACCCGATCATTGAACTAATACTCTTGATTTTATTTAGTTTATTTTAATCTTCTAAATTTTACTATTTGACTTAGTACCCTTAATCTTGATAGTATGAAACAAAAGGTTAGTTCCAATTCGTAGAACAAGGTATCTTACACATGACTTTTGACTTGAATAATTTGTGGTATTGATTTATTCATGACACTAGTAGAAAAAATAGTAGTGCTTTCTTTTTGTAGTAAGAGTGCTCACATAATCAAACTATATAGGAAGCATCTTGAATATCATGTATCTAGCAAAATCGTCTCAGTGTTCATCCACGACATATTCAAGATGTCTCTAAAAGTTGTACAATCCCATCTTAAGAGACATGCTCACCGACCTATCAATCACACTATTTCTTAACAATAAGTTTTGACAATTTAACTTTCCTAATTGTGCTGCTTTAAAATCCATCATCTAATACTTGCTACCATAGTATCTTTCTCCGCCTTATTATCGTGATGCATATGAACTACTCATATATTTATCAACTTCAATAATTACTCTCCTTAATCATTTTTTTAGGCTTAATTCATTCATTCCAGTACACCCAAGAGTGTCTTACATGATATTACAATGACCCAGCTTCTTAGAGTATTGTCTATAGCTATCTTCACTCAATGAGTAGCTAAACTTCTAGTTGAGCGTTAAGTAAGACTACGTTTAATTTATTCGATATAGCTTGGGGCAAGACCATCTTATTGGTTTCTAGTGTTGTTTGGGTTGCGCATCTAGAATATTATCGATTGACCTCTTCGCATGAAGGTATTCTTCTAAAAGGCTTGTGTACTTCATGTGGTTTTCATTAAATAAGAGGCATCAAATTACTCTCAAAAGAGTTGGCCATTGTTTGTGGGGGTAGAAAAAGGGTTGCTTCTATAACGAATTCAATCTTAAGCCAATCATAAAACTTGATACTATGAAAATCATCCCTTTTCTTCAACACCTAATGTGAATCCATTCTTTTAGGACACACACTATATATAATCAGGTTTATTATTGTGGTTTTAAAATGGTGGTATAAGAAACCAATGCAATGAACCAGTAGTTACAGTTTTGGAAACCGTTGTTTTACATTTTAATAATAAAGTGGTCTCACCATAATTTCACTTCTTCCCTAGCTTGGAATGAAATTAGATGTAAGAGTGAACCTTTCTCAATGGCAAAGTATATTTGGTGCCATTACTATTATCCATGGGTAATTGCTACACTTTCAATCATAATTGAAGGAAAGCTCTTCATCCAAAGATAGACTTCAATACCTTTTTGCATTGGTAGTAACCAACCATGTATAATATGTAGGCAACAACTCACAATAACCTTGGATTTGTTTTTTAGGGGATGTGTCTCTTGATCCATTTGGAATGAGGAATGTTATCTCTTTAATATCCCATGGAAGTCATGCAAAGATCTTACTTCTTCCTTTATTACTTCAATTAAATGCAAAGTCAATAATGAGCTTATCAAAAAACTTTAGATTAAAAACCTCCCTTCAATTAATTATTAGATTCTTTTGATAAAAAGTAGTATCTTACACAACTGATTGGATGGATAAGTTACTAGAATTAAGGAGGATGCTCTCTATCAAACTAAAGAATATATTCGGCTCAGAATGCAAAATGCACATCATCCAACCAAATTATGACAACTTGTTATTCATCGATGGACTCCCCACAACCAGAATGGGTCAAACTCTATGTAAAACAAGAAAGCTCTTCTATGACAAGTCAGGTTCATTATTTGATATCATACAAGTACCTTTCATAAGGCTATTTTGGATCTTTCAATATCTGAAAGGACATGTAAAAGAATGGGATTAGTGATGTAAGTTTTCAATGACTTTGATAAAAAGAAAATAGTGATTGAATCAACAAGAATGACATGATTACAAGAATGACATGATTACAAGATTCAATAGGGTGATCATTACTAGGTTTACAATAGATAGAAAGAAAGGTAACAATCAAGTCTAAAAGAAAACTGATGGACTTTTCATGATTGAATTCCATATTGTTGGTTCGAATTGGAGCCATGAGCCAATCATTTCATTTGAAAAACAAACCTCATGATTGAATTCCAACACTATCATAACATGATTCCCTTATAGGAGTTCCTCTATGGGTGATGGGTTCACATACTCCATTAGCTATCATCAACCTTACTCAACATTGCATCACAACTGTGAAAGCTATCCAACAATCTCTATACACTCAAGAGATACAAACAAACATTTACCAATCTATTATGTTGCGTTTGGCTCATGATGCATTGGTGAAATCTATAATGGTTTATTATGTATATTACGAAACGTATATCAATATATGATCATCTAAGTAGAAAGATGATTGTACCATCAATAGTAATTAGGAATTGTTAGTTTCAATCTTCATAATTGCACTTTAATTGTAGACAAAACATTATTTGTTAAGCTTGGTAGTTGCTACCATTATGTCATAACTGCACTATGTTTAATTGTAGTCAAAACATTATCTATTAGGCTTGATAGCTGCTACCATCATGTCATAATTGCACTATGTTTAATTGTAGCTAAAACATTATCTGCTAGGCTTGGTAATTGCTACCATCATGTCGCACATTGAAAGTCTATTCCTCACTATAATTGTAAAAAGTGCAACTCTGTTACTCTGGAAAATATAAGCTATTGGCATTAGTTGTGTTGTGATCTTCTCAATTATTGAAGAGCTAGAACCATGAATAAAATACTCAGCACAATGGTATCACTGCTATAGAAAACACAAACTTGTTTATTGACAATTGAGGAGCTAGAAGCATGATCAAAACACCTTGCTTTGAAGTGGTTCCCTTTTGGCTTATTTCATTAAGGTTATTTTCCTTTTTTCTCATTGAATTGGTATCTCTTGCTATTCCTGTTTGCAAGAGTGGGAGTACCTAGTTATTTTTTTTCTTTTATATAAAAGGGTACCAAAGAGGGATCCTTTATCATATATGTACGAATATTCTTTTTGAATACTAGTATGGGTTTGCCTAATATCATCTTAACAATCTAAAGAAGAAAAAAAGTAGTAAAAGATAGTGAAAACCAAATTTGATTTTCTTTGTCTCTATGTCGCTCTCTTCTTGGACACTCTACTTTTACTTTATCACACATTGTTTCATTTGACATTATGGAAGTTTATCTATATTTTCTGAATCACCCTCCTCTCACAAGGTGTGGATCATCATATACTTTTCTTGTCATATCCATCTCTATTATTGTTTTTGGAATCTTTCTCTTTCTCCAATTAGGTTTCTCTCACCATGCTTTATGCATTAAGTTTTTGTTGTACACTTGCATATTTATTTATGTGTTGTACTTGCTTTTCCAAAATTCGTTAATCACTTGTATTTGGTTTGTATGAATATTCCCTTTTAGGTATGAAATATATGTTGGTACTTATAATTTGAATTTTCATTCTTTTCTTATTTGTTTTGATTTTTGCTCTTAATTGCATAAAAAAAGTGCATTGTGTGAATTTAATAAGTCTTTGATTAAAGAACCATGAAACACAATTAAATAAGCAAATGATTTAAATCTTTTTTTGGATTTTGCAATTTGGTATGGTTCAATTGAGGGGCATAGAATAAAGTATTCATGTCTAAGGTGTGAGTTTAAGAAGTGGCACACTAGAGTAGTTAAAAATCGCTTGATTTATAGGCCTTTCTTGAAAATTACAATATTTAGTATTGACATGATCAAGAATCAAATATAAATTTCATTATGAATTTGGGTTAATTGGGAACAATGTTACCGAAGATATTGATCCCTATGAACCTATAAATAAAGAAAGTGAGTTATCTGTATAAAGAAAAATATGCTGAGATTTTCTACTTTGCTCAAAGATTTTAATCAATAATGTAAAAAGGGTGTGCAAAGTACTCAAATTTACCTTCTTTTGTAAAATTATGTCATATCAAGTGCTTGTGTAAATGAATGATAAAGCAATGACTATGATACTAGAATTGTTGAAGGAAGCTTTTAAAGATGCAAATATAATCAGTTCATTCTATAAAATAAAGAAAATTAATAATAAACTTAGCATTAATTATACCAAGATGCATACACATCCAAAAGATTGTATGTTATATTGCAGAGAAGATATTAAAGAGTAAACACTCTACATGCAAGAATAGGTAGAAGGCTAACAAGAAGTCAAAAGATTAATAAAATTTTATATTACTTTGATCTAAAACGAAGGTTGTAAAGATTATTCATATCTTCATAGATGACTCGGTCAATGAGATGGCTTGTAGAGTAAATAAATTGAGATGAATTGATGAGAAATTTTAGGGATTATAAGGCATGGGAAAATGGTGTTTTATGGGTCATCATTTTCTAGAAAAGGACATAAATTTAGATTGAATCGAGCTCATTTTAATGGGACAATTGAGAAAAAGGATCCACCAATGACATTATTCGGATCGGACATCTTGAAACAACTTGAGGGCATTAATGTTACCTTTGGAAAACTTCTAGAGTCAAATGACAAAGGTAAAAGAACTCGAGGAAAACCATTATTGAAGATGGATCGGGACAATGGAGGAAGAAAAGCATATTTTTTTATCTTCCTTATTGGGAGACTAACTCGTTGCGTCACAATCTAGATGTTATGCACATTGAAAAAATTGCATGTGATAATTTGATATGCATTTTGTTTATTGAGATTGATAAATCAAAAGACAATCTTAAAGCTCGGAAGGATCTTAGAGAAATGGGTATAAGGAAGGATCTTTGGCCGGATGAGAATGGAAGATATCGCCCATCTTTGTTTACAATGTCAAATACGAAGAAAGATGTATTTTTGCGGACTTTAAAGAATGTCATAGTGTCGGATGGGTACTCAAGCAACATATGAAGGTGCATTGACTTGAAACAACGAAAGCTCTTTGGAATGAAGAGTCATGGTTGACTTGTCAAGATTTAGAACCAAATCATGCTCATGTTATCACTTCAAAATGTTACTGCCTCCACTGTTCTTTATGGTCATGGTTCAATTAACTCGTCATCTTATTGGTGCAAAGCATGGAAACCCAGTTTATTATAGGTGGATATATCCTATTGAGAGATAAATTATTTGTTATTTATATTGAAAGTTATTCAATAAGATAAACAAATTTTATTGGTTTTGCATACATGCACTCATACAATATTATCAAGGCTAAAATAATATGCATATGAATGCTTAATCACCATTTTTCTCATTTAAGATTGAAATTTTTAGTTAATATGGTTTTCTACTCAGAAAATACTTGTATGGATCTCGGGTTATGATTGTACATGCCATTAAGTCATGGTTCATGAATGTTTCATGTGTAAATTCAATATGTACTGCATATTCAGAAATTGGATCAGTTCATATTGATCTCTCGGTGTTATGTTTTTCATTACGTGTTATCCAATGACCTAGTCCACAATATGTGATTCAGGGGTCGATCCATTTAGGCTGAGACTAATTTTGCAAACATAAACACTTAGATTTTCAAACCAATATCACAACTAGTTCATTCTAAGATTAATCATAATTATGATTTTCTGAAAGTGATGGTCTAGTGGTTCATGTTAATTGGGACCTAGCCAAAACCACCATTGCTGATTAATCCTTTTTGCTCTTTTTTTCTCTATATTTCACCATTTAGCTTGGATGACTATATTTACTTTTTTCCCTCTTTTTTTAAATTTCTTTATATGTAAATGCATCACCAATATTCAATATTTAAGTAGTTCTTGCTTTCTTGGGATAACCTTATAATCATTACAAAACAATTAATCTTTTCCTTTTCCAAAACAAAATAGTCAATATGTGTCTTGACCAAATCAATCTTACAGTACTCACATGCTTAATCACTTTTAAAAAAATGTATTTACTATAAGTGGATCATATTGCATAACAATCTAACCAAAATCATGCCTTTCATAAACCATGGGGATAGGCTACATATTGCTTTCTTAGTTGCTGTCCAGCTCCTTTGTGCCCTATTTATCATTTAATTTCTAAAGAGAAAGTTCATGTTTTATTATTTCCTTTCAAATATTTTGGGGCCTTTGTTTAATTGTTTGCCTCTTTTGAAGTATTGACTCTTTAATTTCTTACATCTTACTAGAGCTCTATTTGGTCACTTCTTTAAATGTCCAAACTACCTTAGCCATGTCTTTCTCATTTTATATTATATTGGTGTTATATCAAATTTTTCTTTAATAACCTTGTTTTATATCAGTCTTTTCTTGGGGCCATACTTCCGCATCAATATCTTTTATGCTATAGAAAGCTTTTAAAACCTTGATTACTGCAAACATTTTATAGTATAAAGCCTCTTTCTTTTCTTGGGGCCATACTTCCGCATCAATATCTTTTATGCTATAGAAAGCTTTTAAAACCTTGATTACTGCAAACACTTTATAGTATAAAGCCTCTTCACCCACTTGTTTATTTAGAAGTCTCTAGGGTTCTTTAAATCATTTAACTTCGAAAACTCTTTTAAACCCACTTGTTCATTTGTCACTTTCTTAAAATCCTTTTTGGAGCACCAATATTTTAACCAGCTGACTCCAAAAACTTTCTTACAATCCCACTTTTGGTGCATAGTTAGAGATCTCATTAATCTCCTCCCACAATGCAATTGCTATAGAATTTATCTATAATAGACTCTTTTTCAAATTCTTATTTATAATAATATCAACCCCATTTCAAACTTTCACAATACCTAAATACTACAATTTGAAGCTCACGTCTTGATTTTCTATAGCTACTTCCCTAACCCACTTTCTTCTTTATATACATAGAGTACGGATATTTTCCTCATCATATGAATCACTAACTCTATGAGTTTGATCGTTAGCATGCCAATGTCCAAAGTACCACCCTATATCTTATTTTCTTGAACTAGATTCTTTATTTATACATACATTCTTGCTGAAACTATAGGGACCATACTATTGTCTTTGTTGCATTCGGGCACTGATATAAGGAGGACTAGCTTCTTTACACACATTCCTTCCTAATATGAAGACCTCTAGAGGCCCTTGCTCAAACTTTCACTATATTTGGACCCTGTAGTACATCTCTCAAAAGAAAAGCTCAACAAACTTCTCCTAAAAGATTCGAAGTAGATTTACACATTGACCATCAGCTACCTAGCACAAACTCTTCTCCCTTTGCAGTCTGGGCAAAAAAGTTGACATTATGAAGCCAAGGAGAGGTTGTGTCACGGATCAAATTTCAAACCCCACACAAAGGAGGTTACCTGATTCGTGATGGCAAGAAGGAACTCTTCCTTCTTCAGCCGACTCTCCAAGACACCGGATGCGAGGTGTTGTCCTCACTTTGAAGAGGGGTTTCTGCTCCTAACACGTCTTCATTGCAATGCGGAAGCTTTCCTTTGCTCTTCTACGGTCCACGCACACAAGACAAGAGTGCTCACGAAAAAAATCTAAGGAACAACTTGCCTCATTTCACCAAAGGAACTATAAGACTCGACTAGAGCTGCACTCGGCTCTTCAAGCTCTCACAACCTCACACTCAGATCAGTCTAGATCTCTTAGCTAACACTCTCAAGTCTCACTCACACATAAGGACTCAAGGACTGTCAATCTTGATCTATCTATCAAGCTCTCTCAAATACCCAGCCCAAGGTGGGTATTTATAGACCCATGCTAGTGAGGCCGATAGATATTTTAAGGAATATTCTGTACCTAGAACTCTCTTAAGGTTAGGCTTAACTAGGATTAGTTAACCCATAACTCAGCCCCTGGTCTAGTTCATACTCGACTCAACTTGAATGGTTCTAGTCCCATCCGGTTACAAGACCACCCATGACTCACACGACTCATCCTATCCATCACTTTAATTACAAGTAGTAGGTTACCTAGTGTGACTGTACAATGAGTCAAGTCCCAACACGGGACAACCTAACACTCGTGTTGCATGACCGAGTGACATCCACCTCATGCCGTGCCTCCCGGCCTTCGCTTTTCATCTCCTTTAGTGCGCCCTCTCCCGAAGCGTACGTGCGCGCTTCACCATCAAGTGAAGTTAATGTGAAACTCCCGTGCGTTCGCTCTTCATGCCGCTCATACACATGCTCTCTGAGAAAATTTCCGTGACAAGTTGCAATGACAACTTTTTTTGTTGTTGTGTCCCCCTGAATTGCCTAGAGCTGTCTCAATCCTCTGATTCCTCAATGAGAGACTATTTAAATATGAATAATGAAAATAGGTGCAAGGTAATGCATCCACACATGAGTGTACAACCTAAGGCCAGAAAAAAGGAACACCGTAAACTGAATCTTAAAAGATAGAATGTATGAAAATATTTGCTGCAAAAGTTTCAAGTCATTATACATGAATGCAAGAGCTAGTCCAGTCTAGTATTTGTTAGATAAAGGACCAAACTATGATGGGTGATTATGGAGTAGCATCTCTTTTCTCATTGTTGGATTATATCTTAAGCGATGTTAATCTTTTGGGTTCAAATTGAAGTATAATCCTCATACGTTACAGCTATGAATAATCAGCATTTGTGGACACGGTGCACAGAATGATGGATGAAACTGATCAAGCGATAGCGCAGTCAAAGCAGGTTCATCATCATCAACCCTGTCAAGGTCTCTTGGACTTCCTCTCATCTCCTGGGTATCCAATCACTCCTTCATATTAATGTCTGTAGCCAACCATCAAACATTTTCACAAATAGTTTTTCGTGGGCACTTCATATACTTTCAGGAAACTTAAGTTCAGCTGTTACCAACTCATCTGATTATTTACGAAAAACTTGTAGACTCGAAAGAATAACGAGGTAAACTGTAATCAATAATTATTTTGGAATAGGGAACTGGGGTCACAGCTTTAGCTTATATTTAACGAGATCTTTGAAGTGTAATATCCCAGTACATTTTATCTTCAGTTTTTCTGGTCTTGCACTGGCCCTCTCATGAGAACATTTCTTACTTTGTAAAATAATCTCTTCAAACGTTGTGCTTACAGCAGAACCTTCTGATGGATACAATATTTTCATCTTGCTCAGACCAACCGTTTCCTTTTGAATGACAGGTTGTTCAAGACAGTCAATGTAGAGCAGACAGCAGCTGCGCTCAAGGCACAGGTGTTGATCATATAGGACTCCCAAAAAGTGTTTTTCCGTTAGATCAAATTGTAATTTGTCATTTGACGATCATGTTCAGAAAGAACAAATGAAATGGACTTTTATGAGCTAGATTCCGACCAAATTTCGATCTAGAAGGCTTAAAAACTCGTCAAGGAGATCGGCAGACAGGTCTGTGTTCTTTGTAACGCAGATATCCATTGCTGCAGAGACCTCATCTTTTTCTTGGAAGACGATCCTTCTCATTCTCCAAATTCTCAAGTCAACCAATGCTTAAATCCACTTTGCATCTATCCTTGCTTTCTATAAGTTTGGGATTATGTGCTTCTTTCTTGACGTTAGGTTGTTACTGATCGGTGTATCATGGCAATGCCATTTCTGATTGTTTGTGGTGTGCCGGCCATTATCATTCTAAAGGTTGGAGAACTTCCCAATGCAGATATTTTTTCCTTTTCGGCCTCTTCCATTATGTTGATTCTCCTATCAGTCACAAACATAGTTCACCACCTCATGCAATGAGTGGCTTACTAACTAGTTAGTTAATTATTTAAAATTGAAAATAAGAACATTCAGTAAAAGCGTAATTACTGGCTCCGGAATTTTCTATTTACTCAGAATTACTGGAGAACATTCTTGTTCTTTTCTTCCTTAACTTAAAGCTTGAGCTTAAAGATCCTGGATTATTGATCAACAGTGGCTGCCTTTTCTCGCTTCATCAGACCATGGCTGACTGTCATTTGTGCACCCATATTTGCAATCTCATGAAATTTCAACAAATTTTAAAAGTGCAATTTTAGTGTACTACGCATTTCCCCCCTCCATATAACAGATTGGAGCTATCCAAGCTTTGGATCGCATCACCTTCTTTACATATCAAAGGAATCATGCATTGTTGATCTAAAAAATGGGTTGTGATAGTACTTTTAATTAAAATCTCTATTGTTGATTTAAAAAATTGAACAAGGTAAATGTTTATACAAGAATTTGCATAGAAAAACATTATGTATTTACCATTTTTCCTATAGAGAGAAAGAGAAAGAGGGAATCATAAGTTCCTTCGGGAGTACTCCTTAATCATGAACATTAAATTAAGGTGATTAGACTATCGTGATTTGGGTAGACAAAGTTGGTGTACTTGTTACCGTACTAGTTAGTACAGCTTTTCTTCGTCCAATTACCTTGATGGGACAGTCATGAGAGGGATTTAACTCTTTAAGGACCGTAGTGTGTGTGTATATATATATATACTAGAACCAAAGTCAACAAACAACAAGCAAAACCAAAACCTGCTAATTTCACTTGAAGCTATAATTTAACCATGGACAATTCTTTCTCCTTGACCTGCAGTTTCCAATTTCATTTTATAAGTACTTTTTGGTGTGTAGAGATATAAATGAGATGATATATATATATATATATATATATATATATATATATATATATATATATATATATATATATATATATATATATATACTGGAACCAAAGTCAACAAACAACAAGCAAAAGTCAAAACCAAAATGTGTAGATATATATAGATAGACATAGATGATACAATTGTGTGTAGGGATATAAACAAAGAAGGTAGAGAGATTTTAAATTTTGCTATAGCTTTTGATCTCTTTATAGCCAATACAATTTTCAAAAAAAGAGGTAAACATTTAATTACTTATAAGAGTGTTTTATTATAAACACAAATTGATTATTTTTTGTAAGAAAAAAGATAGATCATATTGTAAAGATTGTAAGGTAATTTGAGGAGAAAGCTTAACTACTCAACATCCACTTTTACTAATAGATTTGGAGGTAAAAAAGTGGACAAAGAAGAATAAAGTGTATGGATCTATTTGTACTTAATGGTGAAACCTCAAATGTGAGAAAAAATATATATTTAAATGGAAAGTTTTTGAAAGAGATGCTTTGAATGATGTAGGTATACCTTCTAATATGTGGAACAATATAACTATATATATTATGAAAGTAGTAAAAGATGTGTTATGCGAATCTAAGGGAGGTGTACTGGCACAAAAAGAAGTTTAGTGGTAGAGTGAAGTGGTGAAAGATAAAATAAGGCAAAGAAGGTATGTTGCAAATTGCATTATGCTAAGAAGATCAGTGAAACTTAGGAAGCTTATAAGAAAGCTAAGAAAGAAGGAAAAAAATTCTTAGTGAAGTAAATGTCAAAATTTAGAAGAATTTATATAAAAAACTTAACTCAAAAGAAGGTGAAAGAGATATTTTTAGGATAGTTAAGACTACATAAAACTAAGGATCTTACTTTTGTTATATGCATCAAAGATGAAGATGAGGAGATTCCAGTTGCGAATGACGATATCAAAAATAGATGAGAAATTAGATGAGAAATTATTTTTATAAGCTTTTTAATGAAAATACAAATACTACTATTAACTTAAGAGAGTTAGCCAAATCAGAAAAATATAAACCATAATTTCTATCAAAATATTCAAAAGAATAAAGTCAAAGATGCTCTTAAATATATGAAGATTGGTAAATCTAGTGGACTGAACAATATTTCTGTAGAAGTATGAAAAATTCTAAGAGATATAAGGCTCATTTGACTCAAAAGACTATTTAATGAAATATGAAAAGCCCAAAAGTTGCTCGAGGAATGGAAAACGAGTACACTTATATCCATATATAAGAATAAGGGAGACATTTAGAATTGTTTGAATTATTGAAGTATCAAGTTAATGAGTCGCATTATAAAATTATGGGAAAAAATTATTGAACATACATTAAGACAAGTATCGAGTACAACAAAGAACTAATTCAAATTCATGCCGGACAGATCTATTATTGAAGTGATTCTCCTATTGAGATGTCTTATGAAATATTTTATAACAAAAAAGAAGAACCTTTAAATAATATTTATTGATCTAGAAAAAGCTTACGATAGGATACTAAGAAATGTTCTTTGAAGAACCTTGGAAAAGAGAGGTATCACATTGACATATATAAATCTTATAAGATATGTATGATGGTGCAAAAGCTTGTGTGAGGACTTATGAAGGAATGTCAGAATGTTAACATTGGGTTACAATAGGGATCAATTTTAAGTCCATATTTATTTATATTGGTCATTGATGAGTTCGCAAAACATTAAAGTGCCTTGGTATATGTTATTTACAAATGATATTGTATTAGTAGATGAGTCTAAGGAAAAAGTTAATAAAAATTGGAACTATGGAGAGAAACATTAGTTCACTATTCAAAACCAAATGTTAGTTTGCTATTATAAAAAGAAATAGGCTTAAATTTCACAAGAAATTTTCAAGAATAAACTCCCCTTGGACTATTGGATATGAGACATTGATTAAGAAATAAGATCGAGGCAGATAATTTTGGACAAAGTCTAGGGAGCAAAAAGTGCTTCCCTTCTATATATAGGAATGATATTTCACTTGAAGCATACTAAATTCCCTTATCATGTGGAGCCCCACTTGATTGAGTATATGCAATTTCATCATATACTTGCATCGTGTTTAGGATAGAAATGTACATACTTCTTGTGTGAGCAGAGTTTGTATTTGAGCGTGAGTAGTTCTGATTGGATTAGTATCAAAGAGGGGCTGAAGTCTAACAGATACACATGCATCCTAGGGAGTCAAACTGTTCACCAAGAGTAAGGACAGCAAAGCACTCTAGCGTTGAGCTAATGCTCTAGGTGAATAGTGAGATTGTCTCCAAGTGTAGGCTGAGGTGGCTATTACTTATACTCATTTAATTCAATTATGCTAAGGAAATGCCCCATACTAATGGATTTGGAATAATAATTCTATCAACTTGATTTGGAGCTAGCTCAATCAAACTTTGTTTTTGACAGATAATCAAGCAAACTTAAATATCAACAATGACTTTGAGTATTTTAAGGTAGGTAGAATGTCCATATAGAACATTGTTTTCAAATGATTTTGATAAATTTAGGGTATATGTGAACATTTATTCTTGTATATAGATGTGAATAACCTCATATTAAGTAATTGTGGATTTTGTTATGATCTAGAAAACTTGCTAACTTTGCCCCAGATGAAGTAGAGGCAACCAGAATAGATAATTCCTCACCCTTTACATCTTCCATCAGTTGTTCTCAAGCAGTGATAAGTTAGAAGACATAAACCACTCAAATGTGAACTCCATTTACATCAATCTCAATTATCCAATCAAGGTCATGGGTGGTTAAGATGTAAAATCAAAAAATGAAAAACCACATATACTTTTTGTACGATATACCATTGTTCTCACACGTATGTTTCACTTTTTGTTTTATAATCTCAACCATTCATGCCCACCAATTCAATGGTTGAAATTGCTTTGGATGGAATTTACATATGATATACTTTTTGAAGGATACCTGAAATTTTGTTTTCTAATCTCAATTATTGGTTGAGATTGATCTCTATTTTACATATGAATGGTTTCCTACATATCGAAAGGGAGAGCTACATGTTTACATAAAATTCTAGTAATTGTTTCTAGTAGCCAGTGAACTTCATCTAGATTGTTTCAACTACAATTATTGTAATTAATAACCACACAAAGTTGTACAAATATCACAATCACGAGGCAAAACAAATATATTCTAAAGTTGTCATCTTATATCATCATTCTCTACTCACCTGGAAACCCACTAAATATTATGTTTTTTTTATGAGGATGTCGATTGGGTCGAGTTTGGGTTCAATCATTCCATAACAAATTCTAAACTGAAGGGGTTCAACATAATTGTACGGGATAATTGAATGGTTTTGCAAGTATTGCAATCAAATTCAGACATAACTTGTTTTTGGACATGGTTAATCTATGTCGATCACCAAACACAATTAGATGGGTTTGAAATAGGATGCCTAAAATGAAACCACTAGATGACTCATACCATTGATTGATTTTCTGACTTCATGTAGCGATTGTGGACAAGTGAACTCTTTCCGACCTAGGCCTTCTTGAACCGATACTCAAGGGTAAGCCTAAACGCTTTGAAAATCATTCGAGATCCGGTAAGTTTTCAAAAACAAATTTTCAATTTCAAAGGTTTGACAAAATCATGATTTTAACTTCTAAACATAAAAACATCGTCTTGAAAAAAAAACAGAAACTAGTTCTGTTTTCAGTGACTTGTCTCTGATTTTTTTAGGATAGTTTTGAATTTTCAAAAATTCTAAAATTTTTACAAAAAATAGATTTTGATGTACAAATTCAGAAAATATTTTTATTTTTATTTTATGTATTATAGATTTATACAATTAATTCCAAAAATACACCCACTCAGACTCTCAGGATAGACCTATGCCAGAAAGTCATAGGTTTAGAAAAACTACCATATTTTTATGGTAAGACCTCCAATTTATATGAAATTAGTCTTGTTGGAAAGTTATGATTTTCGCTTTCCAATGAGACTATTTTCAATCAAATTAGTTTATTGTGTATAAAGATATTGGGTAATAACCCAACCTCTGTTGCAAGAACTTCTCGTTTTTCAGAATCTGTTCCGATTTTAATAAAACTTATCTGATTTTATTGGTAATGTTTCACAAGCCTAAAATTCTTGAACATTTTATTCAAAGTGTGTTGGTGTGTGTAGATTAGACATGAAAAGTTTCAAAACATTCGGAGCATAGGATCATGAAATAAAATTCATTCATGAGACATGTGTAGAGTACAGAAAAAAGGTTTTCAGATTTTCATATTCGTGCATGTGTTTTCGTTCGAATTAAAATTTAATCTACAGCTATTCAAAATAAATAAAATCATAATTACCACATGAGCATAGGGGGATTAAGAGGTTTATAATCTTATATTACGTTATGGAGTAAAAAGAATCAAAATTAAAATATATAACGAATAACATATGAATGAAAGAGAGACGGGAGAGCGTATGAACCTTGATTAATACATCATAATGGGGACATGAGCTCCTTAGTTACAACCCCATAAAGCTTAATGAAAGAGAAAATATAATTATAAAAAAAAATAAAGGAAGAATGGACCTATGGCCAAAAGATTGGAGGATGGCCAGCGGTTAGCGACGGCACACCTTCTTCTTCCTCTCTTCCTCTTTCTCTCTCTCTTTCTCACCCTCTTGCTAGGTCGTGGGATGTTGGATGAGGTGGTTGATGATTGAACTCGGATTTTGCATTGCAGCCCCCTTGAGACCCCTTTTATAGCTACCTCTTTGCTGCAGATTTTTGTAAGGTAAGTTGTTTTAATAAAGATTACTGAAATTGGAAAGTGAATGTTGGCCCTTCTTGCCAAAAATTTTCTCCATTTAATATGGTAAGTGGGTGTTGGCCCTTCTTACCAAAAATCTGCTTCATTTGATATGGTAAGTACAGCTGCTCATTTGATGAAGCTTGATAAGGTAAGTTGCTTAATCATTTGATGCTTAACTCCGAAATTGATAAGTTTCCTTCTTGGACGCTGACCTTCTGTTCTCGGCACTAACTTTCCTTCTTGAATGTCGACTTTCCTTTCTTGAACATCGACTTTCCGTTTTTGATGCCGACCTTCATTTTTAATACCTGAAATTGAAAATGACAGGCTACCTTTCCCAATAGTGCCGAAATCGCAGGTGCTCGATCGTTGCCTTTTTGGTTCATACCACCTCCTCTTTTCGGGTAATTTGTATCGAACTACTTTAACCCTTGGGTATTAGGTATCTAAATGAGACTATTCTCGATCGGGTGAATTTCTGAGGTCTTATTTGAATTTGATATATTTTTGAATTTCAAGGGTTTTAGAATTTTATAAATTTATAAACATCTTTGTGTTTGATTCTCAATGTTCTTATTTTCATTTGTTTATATAAAAATGATTGTTTTAAATGATCCTTTCTTTGAAGGCAATCATTTAAAAAGGCAGAAACCTATTAATTTGGTCTTTAGGAAAAAATAGTTATTTTTGTGCAATTTTGTCCAAATTTGATTTTTTTCGAGAGGGATGCAATAAACCATCATTTTGAGGTTGCTAGAAAATTTTGTTACCAAAATAAATTCATTTGATGTATTTTTATTTAAAAACCCAAAGTTGTCATTTTTATTTGAAAGAGGCTAAATTTCTAAAAGATGAAAATATTTTGAAAAAAATATTTCGGTGTTTACACTCACATAACTCATATTGCCTTGGAGCCCAACACTTTGGTGTATAGGTGTTATAATGTATGAATGTGATGATTCATAAATGAGTTGATATGTTACATAGAAATATCATTTTTTATTGAAAGATTTTGTTGGTCGATATGGACACCTCCATCCTACATTACGACATCATACCGTAACATCACGAATGGCAGATCAAGTAATGTATTAATCTTTTATTTTTTTATTCTATACTTTGTATGTTGTAAGTATTCACCCATCTTTTAATTTTGTTCTAATGTGTTGATGATGCCTTGCAGACGATGAAACCTTTGATTCAAACAATTAGATAGTAATATTGTCTATTGCCATTATGTTGTGATGTGAATGACTTCCTTAACGATCGTTGTGAGACAGTCTACAAAGTGATGACTACATGTCCAACCACGAAGAAAAATACATGTGTTTATTTCATGTTATACATGTAACTCAAAGAATAAATGTGTATTATATGTTATACTTTAATAAACATATTTGGTTTTCCTCCTCTCTCTTGATTTTCTATCTCTCTCTATCAAAATATATATACACATATTTAAATATTGAACAATTGTGATACCTCTCCTATCACATGACAAGAAATATATACAATCGAAACATAGAAAAAACATAATTAAGCAAGTAGGTAATCAATATATACAATCGAAAAATAAAAAGAACATGCAACTTAATATACAAGTTACTAATCATCATTCACATTATATATATGTTATCATCATCGACCTTCTTAGTTCAAGATAATGTACAATACTTTATGAAACAATAAATCCTAATCAACAACACTATAATGTCTTGAGCTCTCCCATGATAGAAATACAGGAGACATGAGAAATCCATCTAACATATGTATCTCCAAAAAATACAAACAAAATACAAAATCAAAGTCAATACAATATATCTCAATTCAAACTAGAAAATACAACAAACTTACCTTTAGAAAATGTTGTGTTGACTCATCAAAACACATATACCACACATGTAGTATTGATGATTAGTCATTGTTTGTCAATAATAAAAGGAATGTTGTTGATTCAATCCTAGAGAGTTGTACTAATATAACGTTCGACACCGTTATTATAACCCAACTCATGTTAGGCACCGATATCTAATGCTCAAAAAGATACGAACTATCCTCCCAATATGCTAGGTGTCGGAGAATAGTACCAACATAACCCTGCTCTATAAAGATTATAGAATATATATCTCGATGTCGTGTGGCCTTCCTAAAACATGCTCTACGAGCTACAAACTACCATGCTTCTCCTTCTCCTAAAAGCTCTCTAATAACATGATATCCACAATTATCATCTCAAAAGATAGTCACTCATCTATCACATACGACTTATAAACCAAAGTATCTGTGTCTTATTGTGTTTTTCTAAAATATAACATTCTTACACTCTTTTAGTCACGAGATGTATTAGTACGTGGAGACATTAAATCTTATGTAACATGAGATATAGGATCAAAACTAAGGGTAGAAGAAATACCACATCTAAGAGATACTCCACACACTTAGCCACACCCATATTCTCGGTTCCTACCAACATTTTCTCTAGTAACACTCCTCTTTACATGCTCCCATGAAGACAACTTCCTTTTAGTAGGTATATTAGAATGTATGTTGTTAGGAAGCCAAAGAGGTGGTTCCTCCAATGTTGTATGATGACTATTTAAATGCTCGTTTAACAAGTCAACCAATTTGTTTTATTTTTTTATATTAAGATGAGCCAATAGTTAGTTAGTTAGTAGATAATGTTATGCTTCTTAGTTACCATTCTTTGTACCACATCTTCGCAAAGTGAGGAAGGCCAATCTACCTTCATGTCAAGCTTTTCCGAGAATGCATTGTTGAAGAAAGTTTACTCTCACTATCATTATCATCATGTCTAGTATATTCAGAGTTTAGTATATGATAATGAAACACTGTTACATAATTTTGATGACATCAACATAACAAAATGTACAAAGTAATGCACCTTGTATACGTTTAAAATTCTAATGGTGATACACCCAGGTCACAAAACTCTTAGAAGAGGGCACACACATAGAGTGCATTTTTATTTTGAGAGACTCGCTCCTTAGGTGCGTCCTTTGGAGAAGCCAAATGTGCCTTGAGCTTACCTCTTTCCTGGTCACCGATACTCACCTTGCTCGAAACTTGATGAAAACTTAATGGAAACTAGATATTTTTGATCGGTTTTCATACAATTGAATGGTAGATTGATGAAAGACTTTTAATAACATGTGTATTACGATTGTAAGAATTGAACAAGGTTGAAAATAGATTGAAATTGATGAAAATATATTAAAAATGATGAAAATAGATTGAATATTATGATTGGAAGTGAAACACATTAGGAAAATGTCGATGATAGTGTAGAACCGACGATGGGATTCCAACAACCCGACACAATGGAGGAACTGGTAAAGTGAAGGGGTGTGTGAAATGGGTGTGTGATGAGAGATAAACTGAAGATGGGTATTTTAGGATTTTTTTAGAAAGAGTATTATGTTTAGTAAAAAGATTGTATGAATAGAAATTATGCCATCGTATCATATACAGGCACACCCATGTGGCATTTGATCCAATCAACCATCACACACCCAATTCACGACCCAGATCTCAGATCCGACCCGTTCAACGTCGCTCTTATGCCGGCAAGTCAGACGAGCAGGAGTCCCCTCTTGTGGTCTCCCTTTCACCCGTTTTCGGCGCTACGCTTCCGAGTCCGACTCTCTCTCTCTCTCTCTCTCTCTCTCTCTCTCTCTCTCTCTCTCCATGTCTCTCTTACCAAGCAGATGTTGGGTAACAGAGGCCCTTTTCATATATTCCGTTTTTTTTGGGCTGATGGTGGTCGCGATGTTTTCGATTCCGAGTAAAGTGATATGATTTCCGTCTCTTCATTCTTCTGTGGCAGGTTTCCTCTCTCTCGAGCTCTCCCTCATGGCTCCTTCTGAAGGATTATAAGATGTTATACTAAGCTTTATTAGTTCTGAATTCATAATATCAAGTTCACATTCGTCTATGATTTGTTTATGTCATCCATCTCAAGGCCCCCGTCTAGTATGGGAAAAGGCTTAGTTGTTGTTGTTGTATCCATCTCAAGGTAAGGATTTTTTTGGCTTGAAACTCGCCATTTATGTAACTGTTTTTGTTTTGTTTTGTTGCGAATGTATGTGATTTTATGATCACTGTATCGCGGTATGTTTCTGTGATCAAATGTTTCGAAGGTCATGCAAACTTTTTTATGGTTCGACATAGAAAAGTTTGTCCTTTTCCCAAAACTACCTCCTTCTGTCACTTCTATGTACGTTGCTTGAAACCATTAAGTTTCATGGGCGGTTAATCTTACTCTTGTATCGGTATCTAAAAGTTCAATAACTTTCCTTTAATTGATACCGGAGTGACATTTTTATTTGAAATTCTATTCATTTAAAGTATTTCTGGAGTTTGCAATCGCTCTCATTCTTTTGTTTGTGCTTGATGCGTACTTGAGATATGGATTCTTATCTTAAGGGCGTTGGGCACGCTGAAATTTGTGGTCTAATTTTCTAGGAGGGAATACTTACATACACCTATCTATACATACATACGAATACGTATATATATATATTATATCAATGTTGTAAATATCATATCGGGTCCCAATCGTATCATATATGCTGTATTTAATTAAAGAAAATATTTTAAAATCATTACTTTTTAACTTTTAAAAAAATACTGTATACTAATATATTAAGTTACATTTTCAAACTTCCTACTTTTCTTTTTTTCGTATTATAATAAATGTAGCAAAAATGTTTATAGGGTCGGCTACATGAATTCTTTGTTTTTTTTATAATCCATGGTAAGTCCGACAAAGTTTTATGCTGGTTGTCGGAAGCCTAATACAACCCTCCCCTTTTATCCAAGCTTGGGAACGTCCATGCAAGGGTGATCCTTTACATGGGTGGAGTTAACATAAATGTTTATATATTATTTTAAAATATGATACGATATTTATGTGATACAGATCCAATATATTGCATATCACAACGATATAGTATGGTACACAAGCAATAAATGAACCCCCACAATACAAATATTTAGATTGTATCGATCCAACTACTGTTATAATACAATTTTTATATACATGCATATACCTTAGGGGTGTTGCACATGATGAAATTTGTTGTCTAATTTTCTACGAGGTAGTATACATATATATGTGTAAATATTTGTTGATGATGTTGAATCGACAAAGTCACAAAATGTCGATACGTTGGTGAAATCGTCAAGATATAAAAACACCAAAATATGGATGTATCAAGTCAAGAATACAACAAGAGTCAAGAATCAAGAGAGAGAGCGAAATTACGAATCAAAAGGCTATGCAAGATAGTTTGTGTGTTTACTATTGAGGTTCTAATCGTGAGGGATTTTGTTCTCTAACTCTTCTAGTGTAGTCCAACGAAAAAGGGTCAAGAATATGTTGTTTGTCTTTAACATCATTTTCATCATGTTGGATAACATCAAGATTGTCTTCAAGATCACTATCATCAGTTTCACTATCTTCTAAATTAAAAAAATCATATGAAGAAGATTCTTTATTATTTTCAATAGAATTATATTTATAATAATAGTTATCTTGAAGAAATTTCACATCCTTAAAAACATATAATTTATCCATTGATAGTATCAAAACATCTATATCCCTTTTTTATCAATTCCATATCAAAGAAAAACACATTCAATAACTCTAGGAGACAACTTATCATTTTTATCAATATAAACAAAACATTTGCAACAAAAAAACCCTTAGTCTTTCATAGCAAGAAGATAGATTATACAATTTTTCAAAAGGATAAATATTTTCAAGATGGGTTGAAGGCATTCTATTAATGAGATATACGATGGTAAGAATAACTTCCGCCATAACAACTTAGGAACATTACTAGCAATTAAAAGTCTTATAAAAGTTTCTATAATATACCTATGTTTTCTTTCTGCTAACCCATTTTGTTGTGGGATTTTGGTTTAAGATATTTGATGTATAATCCCATTTGTTTCAATTTCTTTTTGAAAATCCTTTGATAAGTATTCTCCTTCCGAATCGGATCTAAAAATCTTAATGGTAGAACCAAATTGATTCTTTACCATATTGTGAAAAATGAAATATTTTTTAAATACTTTCGATTTATTTTTTTATAGATATATCCAAGTAAAGCGGGTAAAGTCATCTATAAAGGTTACATAATATTGTACTCCTCCTTTGGAAACAACATGGGTCAGCCCCCAAACATCGGAATGTATTAATCCAAAAGATTTACTTGTTACAAAATTTATTTCACCAAAAGGTAGATGCATTTTTCCAAGGATACATTCTTTACAATCAAAATTATGAATTTCATTTTTCTCCAACAAAGGAAAATTACATAGTCTATGCATATTCAAATGTCCAAGTCGTTTATGCCAAAGAGTAGTATCATGAATTACATTATAAGATTCAAAATTTGGCATAACTAAACTATCTATTTTATATAACCCACTTTCTCTATGGCCTTGACCAATCACCTTCTTCGATTGATGATCCTTTACCACACAATTCTTAGATGAGAAAGTGATTATACAACCATTATCACAAATTTGAGCAATTAAGAGAAAATTTAGATTCAACTTAGATATAAAACTTACATTTTGAATTTTAAAATCTTTTTTTTCAAAGTCCCCAATCTTTTAAATTTGAAGTTTTGTACTATCGACGGTAAAAATATGTTTTCTAAAGATATCTTGAGAATTTTTCAAAGATTTTTCACTATGGGCCATATGAAAAGAAGTACCCGAGTCTAAGAACCAAGACATACCTCGAAAATGCTTGACTCTTTTTTGAATATTTCTTCTATGTAAGATGTTGGTAGGCAAAACTCCTTCATCCTTGTCCTCCATGTCTCTCACGTTTCCATATTTCTTACGAAGAAGATGATAAGTGGTTTTGATATGACCACTTTCCTTGCAATAATGGCATATCGTGTTCTTGTTCGGACATAGTCGCGTGAGCTTTTTATTTGATCATCTCTTTGTCTTTCAAAGTTTTTCGCATGAGGGAACTTGTATGTCTTCATATTTGCTCCTGAGTTGGAGGTTGGAAGAACGACTTCTTTTGCATCATTGATGTTTTTTTTTAATCTTGTTCCCTCAATAACAATATCGGCAAAAAACGAGTGTCCCTTTGGTCTAGGTTTTTTATGCATTAAGTTAGATCTAATATTTTTCAAATTATCCTTTAAGCCGCGCATAAATAAAAAGAAATATTGGTTGTCTAAAAACTCTTAAAATTCATCTATTTTTTGAAGTTTTCCAAATCTATAAAAACTTCTAAGTTGAGACCATAATTAAGAAAACTCATTGTGATAGTCTCTAATGCTTAAATTCCGTTGTTTGAGCATTATCATCCTTTCCATAAGATCAATTTGAAAGGCAAAATCATCATGAGAGTGGATGTTCTTTAAGTACTCTCAAGTCTCAAAAGCACTTTCGAAAACACTAATTCTATTTCTAAGCTTTTCATCTACATTTTGGTAAATAATCTAAGTAATTTTAGCATTAAACTTTTCCCAAGTTTTAAGATCTTGTTTGTATTTTTTTTTTGCTTTGAAAACTTGATATCATCTAAATCTTCAATGTCCAAAGTTGATTCTTCAATCGTTTCATCAATATAATCCAAAAAATCTTTTGACAAAAAATACTTTTTCATGGTTCTTGCCTAACTTTGGTAGCATTTCGAGTGAAGAATATATCTAAAAGATTCATTTTTGCTCAATATTTTAGATAAAAATAAAAGGTCTTAATGTTACCTCAAATTTGGAGTGATTTCACAAACTTTGCAATCTTGTCACGCTTTCCGATGCACTCGAATTCTTCAAAATGAGGCTCTAGTACTATATAAATATTTGTTGATGCTTGAATGTTGAATCGGTAAAGTCACAAAATGGCGATACGATGGTGAAATCGTCAAGATATAAAAACAAACCAAATATGAATGTATCAAGTCAAGAATACATCAAGAGTCAAGAGAGAGAGCCAAATCACGAATCAAAAGACTGTGCAAGACAACTTGTGTGTTTATTGATTAATTATCTATTTATAGAACAAGTATTACAAGTGAGAGAGAAGAAAAGAATAATAGCCATTCAATGCACAGTAGCCATTCAGCTTAATGCACAGTTGGGGAGCGGATCTCCCCAACGGCTATAATAACTAGCCATTGGGGAGCAAGACTCCCCAACGGTTACCTGGATGCTGGGACCTAACCACGGGCCAGCATGGGCTGGGCCCTAGTGACCCGGCCTGCCCTACTACAAGTTAATAATGTGCATAATTGAGTTTTACACAGTGTTGTTCGTATCGTATCCTATATCATTTTGGTCCACTATACATATAAGATCACACTATATTATTTTTTAATACTAAAAATTTAGAAAGAATCTAGAAAAAATCACGATAATTCTAAATAATTCATATAATTCATAAGTTGAGTAAATATTCATCAATCACCATTCAATTTTCATTGTATAAAGTATTTAAGTAGTACATCCTTAGCAAAATTAACAATTAATAAATCTAAAAATTATGACTTTAGTCTTTGTAGCCAAAATGGATGTCAACATGATACGTGCTTCCACTAATCTTACGTTCACCTATATATATATGTACATATATGTGTATGTGTGTGTACATACACATATATATGTATGTATATAGGCGTATGTGTGTGTACATACATATGTATATGTGCATGTGCATAATATATGCTAGCAACATTACATGCTACCATATCTAGAGAAATCTCAACCACCCAATTTGAAAGATGGATGACTGATATTTGAATTCAAAAGTACAAGCTTACTTTTTACTTTTAAAATTATAATTCAAAAGCAAAATGTTTGCCTTTTGAATTAATTACACTTGCAAAAAGCACAAGCTTTCTTTTTATTTTTAAAATTCAAATATAAGCACTCTATCTTTCAAATTAGATGGCTGACATTTGTTTGAATATACTAGCATGTAATGTTACTAGCATGTACCAAGCTTCCTATATATATTCACTGTATGGATAACACTTCATATCATTGAAAAATCCACATCTGGTTTTTGGTTTTGTTTTTTCCATGCATAATTTTGGTTATCTTTATTCTATACATATGTTTATTTTGGGATGGTGGAACTCCTGCAGGTGTCATGAAATTTTTCTCAAGACATTTGAAATGCATCATTTGGTCTTCGACTGCTGCTTTCAGAGGCTGTCGTCATTTCAGCAGTCATGGCAGCATCTTAAAGCTTGACTTTACTGACTTGACGTAAGTAAAATCACTGACTGTGGCGTTGGATATGATGTTTGTTGAATTTTTATGGTACCACAAAGACAATCTCTTTGATTAAAATTGTTTGGCTAATGTGGTTGCTGTTTTTAGATATTAGTTCTTTAAGGTTTACGCTTTCTTTCTGAAAATATGTTTTACATACAAGTGTGTGTGATAGTTTTCAGAGCTTCATTGTGACCACTTGTTTAACTTTGCTTCTAGGCTTTGAACAGCTTTTTTTAGAAGGAATGTTGCTAGCAAAATGATCATGGTCATAATCATAAATCTGCTCCCTTCTCTAAATTATCATGTTTTAATCATGTTGTTATCAAAGGTTTATCTTTACCATAAAGGCATTGCACTTTGGAAGTATCACTGATGAAAAATATTGATAAAACCATGTCTACATAGTCTATATTTATCTTCCCCTTCACATATATTTTGGATTCATAACTAACACAATATTTAGTCTATATTTATCTTCCCCTTCACATATATTTGGATTCATAACTAACACAATATTTATTACATACATGCCAAATAAGTATCTTGTTTATTCAAGAGATTGCAGGATTTCGATCCTAATATTTTTCTGAACATAGTGTGAAATTATGATGATCTCTGTGTTGCTATGACTACAGGTGAAATCTGCAACATTATACTAACTTTAATGTGACTGCAGTCATCCTCATACGTGGTACCCACTTGCACGGAGTAAGAAGCGGAATGTTTTTGTGCATTGTGGTCCTACAAACAGTGGCAAAACTTATCAAGCTCTGAAGCAGTTAGCGTCAAGTTCTTCAGGTGCTTTAATATTGAAATTGTTCAAGAATCTTTTCTCCTTTTGAATCTCCATTGGTAAATTGATCTTGATGCTTGTTTTCACAATCTTGCATGAGTTAATTGCGGTTGGTTACAGGCTTGTATTGTGGACCTTTAAGACTCTTGGCGTGGGAAGTCGCTAAAAGGTTGAACAAGGGAAATGTCCCTTGTAATCTGATAACAGGACAAGAAAGAGAGGAGGTTGAAGGGGCAAAGCACAGTTCAGTTACTGTTGAAATGGCTGATGTGTCTTGTGTATACCAATGTGCAGTTATTGATGAAATTCAGGTATGTCCATGCTATAGACTTTACAATTTGTGTATGAACTTGATATTTGTTCAAAGCTAGCTTGTTAAGTCATTTTATCCTTTTTCATGTTTCAACTTATTCTCTAACAATGTGCCGTATGCAGTTCTTATAATTAGAGAGACCTGGACAAATTGAGGAATCAGTCGCAGTCTAGTATTTCACTTTGAGACACTAAGCGTCCATAACATGTTAAATACTCAGCCTGTGCTTCTTGAATTTAATACCACAAAAGATGATCACCATATATTTCTTGTAGATCATCGTAGGTTTCAGGAAACTCAACAAAACCAAGCAAAAAAGAACCAGAGGAGAGTTCAGATCAAGAGATTTTTTCTATATTATGTCTCCGGATGTTGGATATGTTCAAGGGTTTAAAACATGTTGGAAACTCGTTGAGGTAACAGATCTCATGTCAATGTCCAAGGACCACAAGATTGCTGTTATTGGTAGCATCAGACATCCAATCCCAGAATGACAGTTTCATAACTTCTCTTATGCAAAACAGAAAGAAACAACCAAAATTTTAACATGAGTAATTCATGGAACAAATTGGGATACTTCGTAGTTTAGAAATTGTACTTTGTTTTTACAAGATATATTTCTTTAGCAAGCATCATCGGCTGCATCAAATACATGAAGAAGGCATACCAAGTGAGTCTATAAACTTCGATACATCTCAAAACCAACCATGCCTATTGTGAAGAACCAAAAGAGTATTGTTGATTGTACCGTATCTTATCATGTATCATTTTTCTCTATGAGACTGGTATATCGTGTCATAATGTATCGTAAAATTTTAATTAAATAAAAATAAAATAGATAAAAAACAGAATAAATTCTAAATATTATTATGAATCAAAATAAGTAAGAATAAGTTTGAAAATTGTATCAAAACAGTAGTATATGACTCATTTAAAATATTTAGTAAGGTATCAAACACCTACATTGACGCACAACAATTTCCTCGTTTGGGAATGTGTTTCCTAATAATTGAGACTTGAGACTCCACCATCAATAAATATGTGCTTGGGACTCTAAAAGATAATAATTCTTACTCTTAAAATTCTAACAGTTAATAAATCTGAGCTTGGAACTCTAACAATTAATAATTCTTGTGCTTGGAATAAAGTTAATAACTCCTATCATTGGAACCCTCTAAATATTAATTATGTACTTAGAAGGTCTAACTCTTAATTCAAATTTATTATGATTTAATAAATCTATACTTGGTACTCTAACAAGTAATAACTTCTACTCTTGGAATTCTAACCAATGTTGCAAATATTGTGTCGGACCCCGTATCTCAAGGGGTATCAATACACCTATATTGAATGATACGGGTGAATTTTAAAGTATTTTTTTAAAAATCATTAAAAAATTAAAAAACATGAAAAAATTCTGCAATATGCACCATACCAAGAGACAACAGATTCAACCTTAAAACAAACTAAATCACATGCCTAAATCACTCTTGGGTCTAAACTTAGGATTGATAACTACTAATGGATATCGAATACACATGGGGATTTTTAGAGAGAAAGGAGTTTATATTAAAGAGAAGAAGGGATGGACATTAAGAGGAGCCAAAAAAGCTGAACTAGAAGGGTCTAAGAACACCTAAACTATGTTTTTTTAAAAAAAATATGAATTTTGAAACTTATAGCATATCGTACGATATAGGGTGTATGGTACGATACAGTGCCTGTATCGCAACATATCGTACGATATTCCTCGATATGGTGTGATACATGATTTTTGCGATATAGGATGATATTAATACACTTGATACGTGTATTATGATATGATACTATTTTTATAACATTGATTCTAATAGTTAATAAATTATGCTTGGAACTCTAACAATTAATAACTCATGTCTTTGGAACCACTTAATAGCTCCTATGATTGGAACTCTATAAATATTAAATGGGTACTTATAAAGTCTTAACTCTTAATTTAGATTTATTATGATTTGTAACTCATATGCTTGGGACCCACAACTCTTGGAACTCGTTTATTCTTGGTATCCTGGGTTTCTTTTATAAATAAGGGCATATCATACGTATCATACAATACGTGTGATACGCTCCTCTATCGTATGATACAAAGCGATAAGTTTACACTATGCAATATGCTCCTTGTATCGTATCATGATTTCTCATAATACATTATGATACACTCTCTATTGTATGATAGATGCCTGCTCTCCTCCACACCATTCTTCCTCTACTTTCAATTAATAAAGAGATTTTTGATTTACAACATGGTATCAGAGCCTAATCAACATGATTAAGGAAGACTCGTGGATACGCAACAACGACATACGCATGGTAGTGCAATTATTAAAGACACACATAAGAGGGGGGCATTTTTCACGCAGTTGAAGCGTAGGGTTTCCATTGGTTACTGTTAGGGACAACGACTATATTTGAAGATATTAGTGATTGGTAATTTGGTACGAACAAGAAAAGAAAGGGAAAAAAGATCGCAACCTACGTTAAGAGGGGGGGGTGATTGTGGTAGGAAAGGGAAAGATGATAGAATATGGAGAAATTTTTACAACAGAAAAGGTGAAGGTTTTTAGATAACAAATATAAAACTGGATGATAGAAATTATTTGCAATGGGCAAGATCGATAGAGCTTGGGATTATGGCTAGAGGGCGATGAAAATATCTAACCGTAGATGACCCTACTTATTTAAGGTGGTATAGAGAAAATGCTCTAGTAAGTGCACGACTAATCCAATCTATGATCCTTGCGTTTGGCAACACGTTTATGTTTCTGAAATCAACTTATGAAATATGAATAATAGTCTATGATGTATATGCCCAATGAAAAAATATTGCAAAGAAGTACGAACTTATAGAAAAGATTCATAATGTAGGCAAACGTGCACTAAAGAAAGAAATGAGGAGTTTGAAGAATGGAAGGTCTTCGATTTATTATGGGGTATTTCATCTCCATATGAAACTCTGCCCATGTAAGGGATCACCCTTGCATAGCTGCTGGTCTCAAGCTCGGATATAGGAGGAGGGTGGTGTTAGGCTTCCGACAGCTAGCGTAAAACTTTGTCGGATTTTTATACCATGGTTTCACAAATTATGAGCATTGCGTTGGGGTGTCCTCGCCTAGCGACGCGTTGTAGAGCCCGAATGCAGTGAAAAGTAAGCAAGAGCCACTATATTTTCGAATGGACGTAGGGAATCAATTGTAGAGAGGGTTCCCACATCATGGACGGGTGTGGGTAAAAAAGTTAGTTCCCCTATATTGCCGCCCGAATGTAGTGAATAAATTACAGAGAGGGTCTCCGCATTTTCAATATGGACGGATGCTTGAGGTAAGGAAGCGAGTCCTAGATAATAAGATTTGTATTGGTTCTTGGAATATTGGAACATTGTCTGGTAAGCTAATGGAGGTAATAGATACCATGATTTGGAGAAAGATTCATATTCTATGTTTACAAGAGACAAAGTGGGTTGGAGAAAAAGCAAGAGAGATTGAGGATAAAGGTTTTAAATTATGGTACTCAGGTAAGGAAAAGGCTCGAAACATAGTTGGTATTATCATAAATAAAGATTTAAAGGATAGTGTAGTAGACATACAACGATATGGTGACCGAATCATGATGTTGAAATTAGTGTCAGGAGTAGAGGTTTTGAAAATAATTTGTGGAGAAAAAGCAAAAGAGATTGAGGATAAAGGTTTTAAATTATGGTACTCAGGTAAGGAAAAGGCTCGAAACATAGTTGGTATTATTATAAATAAAGATTTAAAGTATAGTGTAGTAGACATACAATGATATGGTGACCGAATCATGATGTTGAAATTAGTGTCAGGAGTAGAGGTTTTGAAAATAATTTGTGCTTACGCACCCCAAGTAAGACTAGAAGATAGTATAAGGAGGTATCCCATTGACATACATTAACCTTATAAGAAACATGTACGATGGTGTAAAAACATGTGTGAGGACTCATGAAGGAATGATAGACTTCTTTGAAGTTAATATTGGGTTACATCAATGATCAACTCTAAGTTCATACTTATTTATAATGGTGATTGTTGAGTTAACAAAACATATTTAAGATGAAGTACCTTGGTGTATGTTATTTGCAGAAGACATTGTGTTAGTGGAGGAGTCTAAAAAAAAAAGTTAATAGAAAATTGGAACTATGGAGAGAAACATTAGAAAGCAAAGGCCTTTGACTTAGTAGAACAAAGACAAAATATATCGAATGTAAGTTTGATCATTTGGTTACTTCAAAGGACATAAAAATTAAAATTAACACCCATTGCATCCCCAAAAAGGAAAGTTTTAAATACCTAGGGTCAATTTTTGAGATTGATGGAGATGTTACGCATATAATTAAGGTTGGTTGGTTAAAATGGATAGGAGCATCAGGTATTCTTTGTGATAAGATACAATTAAAGTTAAAAGGTAAATATTATAGAGCAACAATTAGACCTGCCATGTTTTATAGTTGTGAGTGTTGGGCAGTTAATCATCAACATGTACAAAAGATGTTTGTGACAGAAACAAAGATGTTGAGATGGATGAATGGTCATACAAGAAAAGACCGTACAAATAATGAGGTTATTAGAAAGAAATTAGGAGTGACACCAATAAAGGATAAAATGAGAGAATATCGTTTAAGATGGTTTGGACATATAGAAAAAAGATCAAAAGAAGAACCTCTAAGAAGGTATGAGAAACAAAATTTTGAAAGTATTAAAAGAGGTAGAGGACGACCACAATACATTGGAAAGAAATAATAAAGAATGATCTAGCTTATTGTGAGTTAACTGCTAACATGGCACATGATAGGGCTTTGTGAAAACAAAGAATCCATGTAGCCGACCCCGTCTAGTATGAGAAAAGGCTTAGTTGTTGTTGTTGTTGCATTTCATCTCAATATGAGTATATAAAGAACAATATTTTGAGTAGGGAAGAACTTCCTTAATTAAGTATTGTCTATTCTTTATTTTTGAGGGAGGAAGATAGGAAAAAATTGGAAAAAAAAGGAAAACTAAGTACAAAAAATACAACATTTATAGGATAAATCCTACTCCTTCAAATAGAAGTAGAGGAGGATCTAGTGGCAGAGGTAGAGGTACATTACTATAGTGATCATAATGAAAAAATATCACTTGAAGTGAGATTAGGCTCACTAGTAGAGATGAAAAAGTTGGAGGAGCTTAAAACTCAACTAGCAGATTCACGGGCAACTTCTTCCTTTATAGCTGTAGATTCTTAAGCAACTATGACTTACCCATTTTCTTTTGTGGCGAAGGGTAATGGATATGCTTCTAGGTTAAGAGTTTGGGTAATTGACTCGGGTGTTAGAGATCATATGATGGGGTTGGAGAGTATTTTCATGATTATCAGAAAATTCCGAAAACAAACAGAATCAAATTAGTTTGCGGGTCACATACTCCCATAGTGGAAAAAATGGTGTATTATTATGACTTTTGGAATACTCCATAATGTGTTACACGTTCTTAATCTTTTAATTAATTTGTTATCTATAGAAGATCTAGCTAGAGATTTAAATTGTATAGTGACCTTCGACTCCACTCATTGTGTATTTCAAGAACTAAAGATGGGAGGATCTTTGGTTAGGTAGCATTAAGAGAGGGCTCTACTTCTATGAGGAGACCAAAGGAACAAAAAAATAATCAACTTTCATGGCAACAAATCGAAAGAAAGAAATCGTTATGTGGCATCATAGACTGGGGCATTTGCCACTCTTAAAATAAGAATTTTGTTACCCGAGTTAGCTAGTAGTTGGTGATTTTGTCTTGCAATGTAAGATTTGTCATAAAGCTAAGCACCATTGTGTGCCTTTTCCTATAAATGAAACTAGAACTTCTAAACCATTTGAAGTTATTCATTCTACTTCCTTACACAATTATAAATATTTTGTTTCATTTATCGATGATTGCACCATGTTCACCATGGTTTATCTTATGAAATCCAAAGATGAGGTAAAGGATATTCTACCCACATATTATATGTTTATTCATATTCAATTTCAACTACCTGTTATGGTTATTCATACTGATAATGGAAGAGATTTTATGTGTCATTTTTTGTATGCATTCTTCTTGAAACTTGACATCCTACACCAAACATCATGCCCAAACACCCTTCAACAAAATAGTGTCTCAAAAAGAAAAAATCGTCATATATTAGAAGTTGCTAAGACCCTGTTCCCAACACTATTGAGGAAAAGCGGTCCTAACTGCACTATACCTTGTAAATCGGATGCTTAGTGCTCTACTCAATGGAGACTCACCTTTTCACTCTATGTCTAAATCAAAAACAATTTCATGGTCTATTGAGAGTATTCGGGTGTACTTGTTTTATGCATGTATGTAACAATATAAGAGATAAACTAGATGCCAGAGCAGTGAAATGTATCTTTTTGAGATACTCTTCTACCCAGAAGGGCTATAAATGTTATGATCCAGTGACAAAAATGAGTTAAGTCACAATGGATGTAACCTTTCATGAAGAGATTTCATTCTATGATGGGAATGACAACTTAACAAATGTTCCTCTTTCAATAGTACTACTCATCTTACTTGCAAATTGCAATGCAAGTGATTGAAAGTGAAGAGCAAAAATCAACACTCCAAGAAGACAACAAAAATTGGAAGACGTATTCAAGTGGAGATAGGAGGGTTATCATGCCTGATCTAAGTGCTACTCTTAATCAAAATCTTCACCCTGAATCAGTTCCTGAAGCTCCTCAGTCCTATGATATTTCAAATGATTTACCCATTGCCTTATGAAAAAGAAAATGTGAAGCAACAAAGTATCCTATTAACCAAATGGTCTCCTATGCTGACCTTCCACCACAATATCTACAACTATTTTGAGTCTTAAGGATAATACTTTGACGAGGATTTCATAAACACTTGCACCATGATTATGAAAATTATACATGTGTTCAAGAAAATATATTGAGTTTCCAAAATATGCTAATGATTTCCACACATATGTTTACCATGTAAATCTAATAATTGCATCAATTTGTTTCATTGGTAAAGATTGAAGATGTCTTTTAGGCTGTCTGGTTGTATGTCTAGTTTACCAAACTAATCTCTCTTGGTTTATAATGGTTTTACAATCAACACTTGAGGCATGTCTTTTGTTACGTTTTGAAATCTGGAGATGTGGAAACACCCTCGCATGGCCGGTCCCAAGCCCGGATAAAGGTGGAGGGCTGCGTTAGGCTTTTGATAGCAAGCATAAAACTTTACCAGACTTATTTATCATGGATTCCGTAAATTATGATAGGGCTCTGTAGAAACAAAGAATCTATGTAGCCAACCCCATCTAGTATGGGAAAAGGCTTTGTTGTTGTTGTAGAAATCTGGAGATGTACGGTGTTCCTTATCATCTTGAGGTTTCCACCTCTCTCTTGGCAGCATCTCTTAAATTTAACCAAAAGATGAATTGGTGGCTTAAGTTTTATAATCTCCTATTAAGAACTCTCACATTCTTTTGACAGGGGCAAAGCTCACCTTTTCTGTTGTGTTCTAAAGTAGTGTTTCTCTTTGCAGATGATAGGATGTAAAATGAGGGGCTTCTCATTCACACGTGCATTATTGGGTATTTCTGCAAATGAGCTACACTTATGTGGAGATGCTGCTGCTGTTCCTCTCATACAAGAAATACTTGGAGTTACAGGTGATGTCATCAAGGTATGACCAGTTACCTCTTAATTTAAAAGTCTCAGTTATTTGTCGTCTACTTACAGAGACTAAGTAAAGACAAGCAAAATCTAGCAAATTGACTTATCAATTATGTAAATAAGTCCACCTTCTTCTTTCTTGCGTGTTTCAGTGTGATGTCAGTTTGCATTTTCAATTGTCAGGTTCAGTACTATGAAAGGCTTTCACCGCTAGTACCAGCAAAGGTTCCGCTTGGATCATTCAGTGACATACAAAGAGGTGATTGTGTGGTTACATTTTCACGTCAGGGGATATACAGAATGAAGGTTAGAAGTATGATAGTTCTGATCCACTTTCTTGGTTATCCTTGGTACATACAAAGAGGCATCATTTATTCATCAACTTGGTTATCTGTGCAACCTAAGGTTTAAGCATAATGATATAATGGATGAATTTATACACCCAATGAGGAATGTCTCAAGTTTCATGGTGCAACTTTAGAATCCCATGCAACGTTCTAAGCTAACCTGCAGTGAGCACCTAGTTTTAGGTTATAATTTTTTCCCCACTTTGCTGTTTTAAATTTTGGTCTTCTTGTCAAATAAAATTTAGAACTATTTTTTCAACTAAAACTATCTAACTGGTTTGATAGTAACAGAAAGAAATTGAGGGAAAAGGAAGGCATCGTTGTGCGGTAGTTTATGGTTCATTGCCTCCACAGACTCGAACAAGGCAGGTAACTGTTTTCTACAATTTTTACACTTTTCTCTTTATATTTGGGATGTAAGGATTGTTTGTAAGATGAATATCATTTGAAAGCTCCATGAAATCCTCATTGTAACTTTCTGCCTGATTTATATTTAATCTCTTCCAAGTCTGTTTATTTCTTAGACTATTTAATGAAATATGAAGAACCCAAAAGATGCCTGAGGAATGGAGAGTGAGTACACTTATACCCATATATAAGAACAAGGGATACATTCTGAATTGTGCGAATTATCGAGGTATCAAGTTAATGAGCCATACTATAAAATTATGTGAAAGAATTATCGAACATAGGTTAAGACAAGTATCAAGTACAACAAAGAACCAATTCAGATTCATGTCCGATAGGTCTACTATTGAAGCGATTCACCTATTGAGACGTCTTATGGAACATTTTAGACCAAAAAAGAAGAACCTTCACATGCTATTTATTGGTTTATAAAAGCTTATAGAGTACCTTGGTGTATGTTATTTGCAGATGACATTGTGTTAGTGAATGAGTCTAAGGAAAAAGTTAATAGGAAGTTGAAACCATGAAGATAACGTTAGAAAGTAAAGGCTTCCAACTTAGTAGAACAAAGACAAAATATATGGAATGTAAGTTTGATCATTTGGGTATTTCAGAGAACATAGAAATTAAGATTAGCACATTGCATCCCTTACAAGGAAAGTTTTAAATACCTAGGGTAAAATTTTCAAAGTGATAAAAAATTAATGGAGATTTTATACATAGAATTAATGCCAGTTGGTTAAAATGGAGAGGGCCAACAGGTATTCTATGCGATAAGAAGATACCATTAAAGTTGAAAGATAAATATTATAAAGCAACAATTAGACCTCCTATGTTTTATGGTTATGAGTGTTCAGTTAATCATCAATATGTGCAAAAGATGTCTGTAGCAAAAATGAAGATATTGAGATGGATGAGCGGTCACACTGGGAAAAATCGTATACATAATGAGATTATTAGAAACAAATTGGGAGTAGCACCAAAAGAGGATAAAATGTGATAAAATCGTTTAAGATGGTTTGCACATGTAAAAAGACAACCCAAGTATGCTCCCATAAGAAGATATGAAAAATTAGTTTGTGAAAATATTAAAAGAGGAAGAGGATGACCACAAAAGTGTTGGAAAGAAACAATAAAGAATGATCAAGTTTACATTGAGTTAACTGCTAGCGTAACGCGTTAAGTGCTAACATTGCATATGATAGGGCTCTGTGGAAACAAAGAATCCATGTAGCTGACTCCATGTAGTTTGGGAAAAGGCTTAGTTGTTGTTGCTGTATTCAACATGGAAGTCATGTGTCCGGAACTTGGTTGTTCCTACATGTTTCATCCTTCATTGTGTAAAATGGTTTCAAATTATAAGTCTGGACCTTTTATAAATTTGCCCGTTCTGATCCATAGATGCTCCAGCAGAAGTTCATTTGTATGGAGCATGACTCTTGTGGTAACGTGCTCATGGGCATCTCATGTTATGTAACCACTTATTGGTCATGGCATGCGAAGGATTTGTTACATGTTGCTACCTTTCCTAGATGAATTTCAACTCTGCATAGTTGACAAGGTTAGGGAATGGAATAAGAGTTTCACGTAAACTAAAGGCATATATCTATTTCCATCCCTTTAGTCAAATTTATTTCTCTTTGAGTGGACCATGAATGTAAAAGTACATGGGTATGGAAGAGATACTACAACAACAGCTAAGCCTTTTCCCATACTAGATGGGGTTGGCTACATGGGTTCTTTGTTTCTACATAGCCCTATCATAAATTGTAAAATCCATGGTAAATAAGTCACACAAAGTTTTACACTGACTGTCAAAAGCCTAACCACCTTCTTCCTTTATCCGGGCTTGAGACTGGCCATGCAAGCGTGATCCTTTACATGGGCGGTCTATAAAGTTTTCCTTTATCCCTTCCTTTATGGAAGGGATGCTGCTGAAGGAAAATAAGTAGTGATTTTTGAACCTTGTAACTTAATGTATCTTGAGTGGCAAGGATATTCATGCCTTTTCCCTCTTATTTGGTAAAAAACAGTAGATATTATGATTCTAATGGTTGTTCTATCACAACTAATTATCTTCTGTTTGGTGTCAACTTGTTGCATGCAATGGGCATGCACCTTTTGTGCTGCACGATGGGGCTCGTCTAAGCAAATTTATTGAATGCAGGCATCACTGTTTAATGATGAAACCAGTGAATTTGACGTCCTTGTGGCTAGTGATGCTGTCGGGATGGGCCTCAATCTGAATATCTCTAGGATAATATTCTCAACATTAAAAAAGTTTGATGGTGTAGAAATGCGGGAACTTACAACCCCAGAGATTAAACAGATTGCAGGTGCGTTTTCTGCATACTTTCAGAATGATTTGATTTTTTGATAAAGACTGTAGAATTGGATTGCCTGTCTGATGCACGATATGGGATTCAACTCTGGTTGTATTCTAATTGTTTTCAGTTCCATGCTTCCAACTTGCTGTATAACTGATGTACTGTTTTTTTTAAGCATGTATCTTTTCGGTCAATGCCTTGTCTGGTTTTACTCTGTCACTTTTATACATAATTGCTGTGCTCCCTAAAACTATGTTTTCCTCTGTGGTGCTAATTGTCTTTGTTGCAATTACTAATCACCTCTGACTAAGAAACAAGCTCATGAGCTTAGTTATGAAATTTAAAGGCCATTTGAAACCAAACCATGCCAAGCCTTTTCCCATGTTAGGTGGGGTCGGCAACATGAATTACTAGTTGCCATTCTAAGCCATGTTGGGCCCTACCTACATTTAAACTCCAAAGCAAGATCTTTATGATTTTCTTCCAGTGCTTTTATTCTCTGGCAATCTTTTGTAGTGTAAATCTTTCAACTTCTCATATCTTTGCCTCAAAGCTCCTTAATCATCTCTCTAAGTATCCAAACAACAGCAATAATGTCTCTTATTTTTATTTAGATTGGTGGTATTCATTGATTTTGAGCAAGGTGTATGGAATGGTACAAAGAGATATTTTTTGAAGAATCTTTTATGTAACAATATTACCACCAATCAATGTAATATATTCCGAAGTAAATTGTCTATCATCAAGCGCACCTGCCCAATCAACATATGAGAATATCTCAATATTAAGGTGACTCTTGTTGGCCTATAGGGTTCCATGACAAGGGTAGATTTTAAAAATATCTTAGGATATGATAAACTGCACTCATGTGGGCTCTCGGTGGGGCATGCATAAGGCTGCTTACCATTCTCACTGCATATGCAATATCAAGATGGGTAATGATAAGGTAAATCAATTTTTCAACCAATCTTTGATATCTGTCAACATCTTCTAACTTTTTTATCGCTAAGATGTTTTTGATTGGTGTTCTTTGGAATTATTCTCTTTTTGCAGTCAATCATTTTAGTATCATGAAGCAAATCCATGATATACTTCCTTTGAGTTAGAAATACACCTTTGCTGGAATATAAAACTTTAATTCCCAGGAAGTATTGTAGCCGGCCCAAGTCTTTTAGATCAAAGATCTGTTGCAGTTTCACCTTAAGTATGTTAATCTCTTCTCGATCATCCACTGTAACTATGATATCAACATAAATAATCAAAATAAATATCTTCATTTGTTTACCTCTTTTAATAAACAAGATATGATCATTCATATTTTTATGATAACCTAGACTTGTAATGCTTTCACCGAATCTTTCAAACCATGCTTTAGGAGATTGCTTGAGACTATAAATGGCTTTCTTCAACTTACACACCTTGTGCTTCAACCCATCTTTATTAAATCCAGGTGATAATTTCATATAGATTTCTTCTCGAAGATTTCCTTATAGAAATGCATTCTGCACGTCTAGTTGTTTTATATCCCAACCTTTATGAGCAATTACACTCATGATAACCCTTATAAAAGTTAATTTCGTCACTGGAGTAAACATTTCATTGTAGTCTATTCCATATGATTGACTATATCCTTTGGCTACCAATCGGGCTTTATAGTGTTCTACGCTCTCATTTGCTTTAAATTTCATTATATAGACCCATTTGCATCCAATTGGTTTCCTTCTTCGGACATGATATATCCCTTCTCTAAAGCCATCAACCCACTTTGGATAGCTTCCTTCTACCTTGTAGATTGATTTGCCTCCTCGAAGTTCTGAGATATAAAATGTAGCTCAACATTCATAACAAAGTTTTGATAATTCGAGATACATTGAGAAATAGGATAAAGAGTGCATGTTCTCTTACCTCTTTTCTGATAGCAATAGGGAGTTTCAATTTAGAATTTGTGGGAGGGAGTATTTGCTACATGTTCATGAAGTAGAATAAGAATCATTGGTCTCATGAACTTGACTATTTGGCATCACCACCATCTTCTCTCCACAAATATATACTCTTGCTAAGATTTTCATTTGTCCCTATATTATCATTTAATTCCAGTTCACAATTGATTGGGCTTATAGGCATAACATGAGTAATTTTGATTGAAGGACTAGAAAACTCCCCCTTGGACGATATATAAGGGGTTGACTCAAAGAAGGTGACATTCAAGGATATATAGGTTTTTTTGGTTACTAGATCATAGAACTTATGCCCTTTTTGGGATGTTGAGTATCCAATAAAAATACATTTAGTAGCCCTAGGATCCATTTTATCATGAGCATGAGAATGAATATGGACATAGCAAATATACCCAAAGATACGAGGTAGAATATGAAATACTTTGTTTATGGGATTAACAACCTTCAAGGGAACTCTCTATTAAGAATTGAATTTGGCATCCTACTAATGACATAGATTGAAGTTAATACATCATCATCCCAATACGATTTAGGAATATTACACCCAATAACTAGAGTTCTTGCAACTGTAAGAATATTCTATTCTTCCTTTTTGCCACACTATTTTGTTATGGGATATTAGAATAAGATGTTTGATGTATAATGCCATGTTTGTGTAGGTAGTTTTGTAACTGATTCGCCATATATTCTCCACCATTATCAGAACATAGAATCTTTAGAGAAGAACAAAATTGGTTTTCAAGATGAAGTACCTTGGTGTATGTTATTTGCAGATGACATTGTGTTAGTGGAGGAGTCTAAGGAAAAAGTTAATAGAAAATTAGAACTATGGAGAGAAACATTAGAAAGCAAAGGCCTCCGACTTAGTAGAACAAAGACAGAATATATGGAATGTAAGTTTGATCATTTGGTTACTTCAGAGGACATAGAAATTAAAATTGGCACACATTGCATCCCCCAAAAGGAAAGTTTTAAATACCTGGGGTCAATTTTTTCGAGTGATGGAAGAATTGATGGAGATGTAATGCATAGAATTAATTCTGGCTGGTTAAAATGGAGAGGAGCATCAGGTATTCTTTGTGATAAGAAGATACCATTAAAGTTAAAAGGTAAATATTATAGAGTAGCAATTAGGCTTGCCATATTTTATGGTTGTGAGTGTTGGGCAATTAATCATCAACATGTACAAAAGATGTCTCTGACATTAATGAAGATGTTGAGATGGATGAGTGGTCATACAAGAAAAGACTGTATACATAATGAGGTTATTAGAAAGAAATTAGGAGTGGCACCAATAGAGGATAAAATGAGAGAATATCGTTTAAGATGGTTTGGACATATAGAAAGAAGATCAAAAGAATAACCTATAAGAAGGTATGAAAAACTAAATTTGTAAAGTATTAAAAGAGGCAGAGGTCAACCACAAAAGTGTTGGAAAGAAACAATAAAGAATGATCTAGCTTATTGTGAGTTAACTGCTAACATGGCACATGATAGGGATGTGTGGAAACAAAGAATCCATGTAGCCGACCCTGTCTACTATGGGAAAAGGCTTAGTTGTTGTTGTTGTAGTTAAGGAGCACATTGACAATAAGTTTACAGAGAAGCTATTGACATGAAGAATAGAAGGTAAATTAAATTAAATAAAGATGTTGAAACACTTTCCTTTCCAATCATAGAAGTATTAGAGCCATCAACCAGTTTAATCAACTCTATGTTATGCAGGATTTGATAATTAGATGTACTTATGATCTCCAACCATACGATCAATAGCTGTAGATCAACAATCCATATTCTAGATAAAGAGGGAGTAGGATTACCAATCACTATAAAGGACAAAAGATGTTTGTGACAGAAATGAAGATGTTGAGATGGATGAGTGGTCATACAAGAAAAGACTGTATACATAATGAGGTTATTAGAAATAAATTATGTGTGACACCAATAGAGGATAAAATGAGAGAATATCGTTTAAGGTGGTTTGGACATATAGAAAGAAGATCAAAAGAAGAATCTATAAGAAGGTATGAAAAACTAGATTTTGAAAATATTAAAAGAGGTAGAGGACGACCACAAAAGTGTTGGAAAGAAACAATAAAGAATGATCTAGCTTATTGTGAGTTAACTGCTAACATGGCACATGATAGGGCTTTGTGGAAACAAAGAATCCATGTAGCCGACCCCGTCTAGTATGGGAAAAGGCTTAGTTGTTGTTTGTTGTATCCAACATTGAGTCGAGGAGACCTGTGAAGTTGAGATGGGTTCGACAGGCTTACACGAGTATTGGTGATGCAACAACTTTTCTCCAAACACTCATTATGAATATGTCTTCCCTTGTCTGGCTGCATATCCATCTTGGCGTCATTTCTTCCACAGGCATCTTATTAAGCATGTGTCAATGATTGACATAGCATCGTAATGCACTGCATACCATCAATGGTTTGGTCGCTTCTTTATGTTAGTTTCCTTCCAATTTGAGCAATATTTCTTGACAAGGAAACACCCAACACGCTTGTCTACTTATCCGTCTGGACTAGTTTCACATATAACCATCCATCTTACCTTTCATCTACACTTGTATTTTCTAGTTTCAAGTTGTGAGCTGTAGCTTTTAAGGTTTATTTCCAAAGTTCTAGTTCCCTGTTAGCTTCTTTCCTTGTTTCATCCACCAAACGTGCTTCATTAATTAACAAAATACATATGCTAATATTGTCATGGTAGGGAAATTTAATATTAAAGGAATCAGTTACCTTTGTATGAGTCCATGTATAAGTTGCTAATCCATTATATATGTTCTATATAAGGTCAACATATGATTAGCATTCCTTTCTTCCCCAAGATATTCTAAAGGACATAGTTCCGAGGAGTTATATGCCTTTCCAAATAAATAAACAATGCATGGGTGTTCTGCATTTTGGCCCTAACATATTTCATTAAATGCTGTAGTAACTAGTAAGTGCATATAGCCTCTTTAGTGGCCTTGCCAAGAGAGTTACTGGCTTTTCTGTGAAGGTAAAATAAATGCATAGGGCAAGCAGCATGAGAACAAAATTGGTTACAAGCTAAGTGCTTTTGACTGTAAGAAGGTGTTGTCACCTGGACTTCTCCAAATGATGGAAATTACTGTTTTCCACCAGAAACAAGTCTTCTCTCCAGATGTTTTCATGCTACTTGTATTGCTGAAAACCTTCATTGGAGGAACCTTGATTGCCAGAAATTTCATGGAATCGAAGAGGCAGAAAAATAAAGATTGCGAATTTATCTGGAAAGGATCGCTCTCTGAGCCTTTTCCTACAGAATATGTTACTGGAATGACCTTGATTCAAGGACAACGTATGCCATGGAAATAACCTGGTGTCTTTTTTTACTTTGAAGAAGGTGTTCTATTTCCAAGGTGCATCTGACATGCTTTGATTACAGAAGAACCAATCCTCTCCACATAAAGTTTCAGACACCAAAATAACGTTCCTACAAGCAGAAAAGATCATGTTGCATCCAACAGAAAGATATTTTCACATGATGACAATCGTTTTCTGATAAAACAAGCATGCCTAAGCGGAAAATGTTGAAGTCAGAGAAGAATGAGAAAGTCATATCACAGCATCCAGTGAAACCCAAGAACTATGACAGGATAGATCTTACTCCACTCCAACTGCATCATGGAATTATCAAGTTCAGCTTACAAGTTATATGCCTGGATTTTGTGAATAATAAAAGTTATGTGCATGTTGTCGAAACACCTGAGATGTATGGAAAGGGATGGATATATGAAGCAGTCATTAGCTTGTAGTTGACCTTGTTGAGGTGCTGAGTTGCAGTCACTATTTTAATAATTAACTTTCATCTATACACTTCTGTGTCATTTGATGGTTGGTATGTGGACTCGAGTTACACTTTTCCATCATGCTTAACCTGGTTTCATTGCTGTAGAAAATGTATTTATGTTTGTGTTTTACAATTTTTCCTGTTTCTTGCTCCAGGGAGGGCTGGAAGGTATGGATCTAAATTTCCAAATGGTGAAGTAACCTGTTTGGATGGTGCAAATCTGCCTTTGCTTCACTCATCTTTGAACTCTCCTTCGCCAATTCTGGAGGTAAGTTACTTGTGGAAAGATAGTTGTTTGCCCTTGAGAATTTGAGTTTGTGCTGAACGGGTATTTCTGAATAAGAAAGATTAAAAGCCAATCCAACAAAACAAGACTGAGACAGCCAATTTTTCCATACTAAATGGTTTGGTGTACATGAGTTCTTTATCACCATTATGAAAGAGCAAAAACAATCACTTGGTAGAAAATGACATCAAAAGAATAAAAACACATGAAATATAAGAAACAAAAGGCACGTGTCTGCTTTGTGGAGATAATGTCCATGTGGAGACAAAGAAGACCCATTGCCAAACAAGTTCAAAGAGATCAAAGAAGACCTCAATTGATGATATTCTTTCTTGGTGATTAACTTCAATTACTTGAACCTAATTCTGCATTTATTCTTTGTGGACTGTGTATCTTGGTTTGATTGTCAGCACCTCAAACTGATTGATATCTTACATCATCAATTACATACATGTTTTCTCTGGCTCAAGAAAGAAGCAGAAGTTTGCATAGCTCAACATGAAAGTCAAAATTTTCATTTGAACGCTTGGTTTTGATGGTCAACCAGTGGTGTTTCTCACCTACAACTAAGTGGCCCTTGGCAATTTGACACGTATGTTCCCCATGAAGGACATATGACTTATTGCACTCTCAAGGATTTCAGTTCATCATGATGCTTATTGTAGATGTTAATGTTGAAGACTACTAACTTTCAGTGTTAATTTTCTAGTTTGGGTCTGGCTCCTAGTGGATGAGATTCTTATGTCATTCTGATCCAATAGGAGTCATATGTCATGTCTTTTACTTACCAGGGAGAGATTAGTCTTTCAAGTTATAAACCATTATATATATTAACCCTAATTGTAATCAACCTTTAAGTGAAATAAAGGGAGAGAGTGGACGGCTACACATGTAGGAGGTGCCGACCCTCCTTTCACTTCAGTAATGAAGATTTGCATGATTTTTGATGTGTTTATGTTTTGGGTTGTTTACCAACATGGTATCAGAGCCTAATATTTGTGATTAGGGCATTTTTTCATGATTCTACCGTAGTTCCCAAAGAGAAAATGTGTATAGGGCAGTGTGAATCAGTTGTAGTATGCAGAAATTTGAATAAGGTCAGGTTTATCTTTAAGAATAGTCGTTATGAAAAAGAATTTCTAGAAAAAGAGAAGTGAAAATTTTTCTAGTCCTAGAAGAAATGGGTTTTCTTTATGTGTGACAAAGGTAAAATGGTAAAAGAGAAAATGTTATTTAAGAGAAAGGAGAAGGATTTCAAATTACAAACATAAAATTAGATGGCAGAAATTACCTACAATGGGCCAGATCGATGGAAGTTGCTGTTATGGCAAGGGGACGATGAGATTATTTGACTCAAGACATTCCCACTCCCCACTTAACTGATCCTTCGTACTCTAAACGACGTAGGAAAAATGCTCTAGTAAGTGCATGGCTCATTCAGTCCATGATACCGTCCATTATAAGTACTTTTATGTTTTTAGAATCACCCAAAGATATTTGGGTGGCTATTTATCATGCTTACACTCAAAGGAAGAATATTGTAAAGAAGTATGAGATTATAGAAAGAATCCGCAAATGCAGACAAGGGGAAAGATCAATGAGTGACTACTATGCAAAACTTCAGGGCTTATGGAAAGAATTATAGTACTACTGAAAGACCAAATCTCAAAGTTGCATGAAGGAACAAACGAGTGAACTTGAAGAACGAAAAGTGTTTATCTTTTGTGGGGCATCTGTTAAGAATAATATCCTAAGTGGAGAACTTTCTTCATTAAGTACAATATACTCCTTATTACTACAAGAGGACAGAAGATGTTTAGAGAAAGAAGGAAAAATAAGCCAAGAAACGACTACATCTGTGGGCAAAAATATACCTAATTATTCAGGATCCCGTGACAGAGGAGGTTATGGAGGCCGTGATAGAGGTCGGTTCCAATATACTCGAGATGAAAAAGATAAGTTGTGTTGTTCACATTATGGAAAAACTTGATATACAAAAGAACCTTGCTGGAACTAGTGGGCAGACCCAACTATAATCAGAACAAACCGAATAAAGCATATTTCAGTGATCAAGTTGGAAGACAAAATCTGGAAACTAGATTGAGTTCATTGGCTAATATGAAGAAGGAAATTGAAGAACTGAAAGTGAGACTAATTGAATCACAATCTGCATCTACATCTTCTACTGTTGATTCCTAAGCTACCATGGCATATCCTTTTTCGTTCATGACTTTTGCTAATTCACTTTTTCCTAATTTAAGAATATGGATAGTTGACTCATGCGCAACATATCATATGATTGGATGTCAAGAATATTTCTATGACTATCATTTGATTTAGAATGGTGTTGGCATTAAGGTGGCCGATGAGTCTAATACTCCTATTGTGGGAAAAGGAAGTATAATCACTATTTTGAGACTCTTAAAAGTGTTCTACCTGTTCCCAATATTTCAATCAATCTCTTATCAGTTTATGCTCTAACAAAGGACTTGGATTGTGTGGTAACCTTTAATTCTATGTGTTGTACTTTTCAGGAACCGAGGATGGGATGATCTTTGGTAAGGGTAGCTTCAGGATGACTTTATTTTTATGAGGAAACTATTAGGACAACCTTGTAGTCTACTCTAACTACAAAAGGGGAGAATGAAGACCTGATATTATGGCATCGACGATTGGGCCATTTACCTATTCCTAAGATTAAGATTCTATTACTTAAATTTTCGAGATATAGTGATTTGTTTTTGCAATGTGACACTTGCCAAAAGACCAAACATCATCATGCATCATTTCCTTTAAATGAATCTAGAGCTTCGAAACCATTTGAAATTGTTTGATGTTTGGGGCCCATGTTTTACTACTTCATTGCATTGTCATAAATACTTTATTTCTTTCATCGATGACTGCACTAGATTTACTAAAATTTATCTTATGAAGACCAAAGATGAGGTGAAGAATATTTTGCCTATATACTGCAAATTTATCCATACCCAATTTTAGGTGCCAATTCAAGTCATTCGTAGTGATAATGGAGAGGAGTATATGTCTCCATCACTATATTCCTTTTTTCAAAGTCGAGGAATTCTACACCAAATATCTTGTTTTTATTTACTACAACAAAATGAAGTCTCTCAAAGAAAAAATATACAAATTTTAGAAGTTACTAGAACATTGCTTATTGGATATAATGTTCCTAAATTTTATTAGGGGGAAGCTGTCTTAACTGCATTATTTCTTATAAATCGTATGCCCACTAGGGTCCTTAATGGTGATTTACCTTTCCATGTTTTATGTCCTAAAAAAAGGCAATTCCAAGTACCTCTTAAAGTATTCGGATGCACCTGTTTCTGTGTCCATAGTCAATATCGTGGTAGGATTAGATCCTCGAGTACATCAAGTATCTTCATAGGGTATGCACCCGGACAAAAAGGGTACAAATGTTATCATCCTCCAAAGTCGTCGTGCCATCATGTCTCCATGGATGTTACTTTTCATGAGTAGAGGTACTTTCACCTTCGTCCTCGGCTTCGGGGAGAGTGGTCAAGTGAGTCCACTTGAGTCATCTTTTGTTCCTCTTTTGGTTGAATCGATTGAGTCTTGGAACGGAGACACCTAAAGAAATCGATATCTGTTCCCTCTCTCGTCGCTACAAGCGGGTGTAATGTAAGGAAAAAAACCCAACACAGTTATGGCAGCTTCGGTCGTCCGAACGGAAGGTAAGCATTCTGGTCCCCGAACCTTTGAATAGTTCTTTACATGATATTTGTGAACCTAACCACGATGACTTGCCAATAGCTTTAAGAAAAGCGGGAAAGAGCACCGTCTGAAATACTTGTATCTCGGTTGTGTCCACTAAAACCTATCCAAAAGAGTATCAGTTGTTTGTGATGAATGCAAATAATATCTATATTCTCAAAACATTTGAAGAAGTCGAACAAAATTCAGATTGGAGGACAGCTATGAAATAAGAAATTGCAGCCTTAGAAAAGAATCAAACTTGAGAACTTACAAATCTACTACTAAAAAGGAAGAATGTGGGTTGCAAGTGGGTGTACACAATAAAGTTTAAGGCTGATGGACAAATAGAAAGATACAAGGCGAGGTTAGTAGCTAAGGGCTATAGTTAATCATATGGAATTGACTATACAAAGACATTTGCACATGTTGGAAACATGAATACCATCAAAATCCTCTTAAGTGTAGCAGTTAACCAAGGATGGGGACTATGGCAGTTGGATGTAAGAAATGCATTTCTTCATGGAAATCTTAGTGAGGACATCTACATGGACTTACCTCTGGGATATTATCAAGGGAAGATGTCATCAAAGGTATGCAAACTAAAAAAAATCTATTTATGGTTAACATGAATACCATCAAAATCCTCTTAAGTGTAGCAGTTAACCAAAGATGGGGACTATGGCAGTTTGATGTGAGAAATGGATTTTTTCACGGAGATCTTACTTAGGACATCTACATGGACTTACCTCTGGGATATTATCAAGGGAAGATGTCATCAAAGGTATCCAAACTAAAAAAAATCTATTTATGGTTTAAAGCAATCACCTAGAGCATCTTACTTAGGACATCTACATGGACTTACCTCTGGGATATTATCAAGGGAAGATGTCATCAAAGGTATCCAAACTAAAAAAAATCTATTTATGGTTTAAAGCAATCACCTAGAGCTTGGTTTGAAGTAATGGTATTCTTGGTTTGGGTTTGAAAGTATTAAAAGAGGTCGAGGATGACCACAAAAGTGTTGGAAAGAAACAATAAAGAATGATCTAGCTTATTGTGAGTTAGCTGCTAACATGGCACATGATAGAGCTCTGTGTTAACAAAGAATCCATGTAGCCGACTCCGTCTAGTATGGGAAAAGGCTTAGTTGTTGTTGTTATTGTTGTATTCTTGGTTTGGGTTTCACACGATGCGTTAGTGATCACACTTTATTTATTAAGAGGGACAAGCAAACTATTCTCTTAATTGTGTATGTTCCATGTAGCCGACCCCGTATAGTATAGGAAAATGCTTAGTTGTTGTTGTTATTGTTGTATTCTTGGTTTGGGTTTCACACGATGCGTTAATGATCACACTTTATTTATTAAGAGGGACAAGAAAACTATTCTCTTAATTGTGTATGTTGATGACATTATTATTACTGGTGATGATGAGGAAAGAATTACTTATTTGAAAAAACAACTATATCTTTATTTGATCTGAAAGTCCTAGGAAACTTACATTATTTTTTGGGGATTGAGATTGTTTGAAGCAAGGGCTGTTTGTTCCTAAATCAAAGAAAGTATATTATCAATTTATTAAAGGAGACAAAAATGGAAGATTACCGGGTATGCTCTATTCCCATTGAGATTCAAAAAGAAGCAGCTAGAAATTCTAATAAACCCTATGAAGATGTGGGGAGATATCAAAGATTAGTTGGAAAATTGATATATCTCACAATTACTAGACCCAATAAGTTTTGCGGTCAACTATATTAGTAGATGGATGCATTCACCATCAAGATACCATATGAATATTGTATTTGATATCATCAAATATTTGAAATCATCTATTACCCAGGGTTTAATGTACTCCCCACATGGATCGCTTGATATTGAGATTTTTTCAGATGCTGATTGGGCAGGTTCCACAGATGACACAAGATCTACTTCAGGGTATATAGTATGTCTAGGAGGTAATGTTGTTTCATGGAAGAGCAATAAACAATCTGTTGTGGCTAAATCAAGTGAAGAGGCAGAATATCGTGGTATCACTCTTGGTATGTGCAAGAGTTTATGAGTAATGTCACTAATGGAGGAAATTGATTTTGGAAGGAACTCTCCGATTAATTTCTTTACTGACAGTAAGACAACTCTAAAAATAGCTTCCAATCGAGTCATTCGTGAAAGAACCAAGCACATTGAAGTAAATTGTCATTTTATTTAAGAGAAGGTGGACCATAAAATATTCAATCTCATCCATGTTCGTTCAGAGAATCAGTGGTAGATATTCTTACTAAACTAGTGGCTGCAAATGGACTAAAGAAGGTTCTTTGCAAGTTGGGGATCTCTACCATTCAAGACCCAACTTGAGGGGGCGTGTTAAGACTATTAACTTTCAGTGATGAAGATTTGCATGATTTTTGATGTGTTTATGTTTTGGGTTATTTACCAACAGTTAACTAACAGGGTATTGCTCACCCTTAAAGATGCAATGAATTGCAGTAGTGTTATGCAAGGAATTCCAGGAGTGTTCAAAGAATGAACCTGGTTTCACCATAGTAATATTGGAAAAGTTGACATTGGGACCACCTTTGGTGGTGCAGCAGTTGCTCAAATCATTCAAGGAGATAGCCACCAAAAAACTCCCCATTGCAGATGTCACCCTTCCAAATCAGACTTACCTTTGATTTGGGTCCATAAATCCCCCAGAAAGATCTGGTTAAACTGTGCCTCTATCCCATATCAAAATTACATGATAAAATCTAAATATCAATACTATTAGTAGGCATGTTATTTCTATTAATTTTAGACACTATTTGTGTGAGACCACTTGTAATAAACAAATACCTATTGTTGAAGAGCTTGATTATGACCCAAGATCCGCTGCATCAATCCAGTATCCACATGAGGGATAGTAGAAAAGTTTCTCTTAAGCTCTAGTGTGTATATTACTAAGTAAAGGTAGAATAGTCTTTCAAGTTATAAAAGTGTATGTAAGTGTAATCCTGACCATTAGGCCAAACTAAAAAAGAGAGAAATAAAAGAAGATGCCACCGACTCTATTGCGAGGGAATACTTTCGTTCCATAACCCCATGATGTTTGCTATATTTTTTGATGTACTTGATTTCTTCAACATGATATCAAAGCCTAATTCTTGGGTCACATAGAAGAGACGTTTTCAAGAAAGTTAAGGTTTGCAAAGGGAGCAGTCTATATTTTTGTTGGAAGGTATTGTGCATCAAATAAAAGGGGCAATACGAAAAAGAAATTGGTGGAAATACAAAGATCACAACCTATAGTAAGGGGACTATCATGACATAAAAGGGGAAGGTGCTCGAAATTGTAGAAAATTTTAGCATAAACAAATCAGAAGCATTCCAAATCACGAATTTGAATATGGATGACAGAAGTTATCTGCAATGAGCGAGATCTACTGAACTCGTAGTGTTGGCTAGAGGAAAATGGGAATTCTTGAAATTCCCACACCCAACACCACCGATCTCTCTTACTCCAAGTGGTGTAGAGAAAATATTTTGGTAAGTGCTTGATTAATTTAGTCAATGATACCTTCTATTGGGAGTACATTTAACCCATGAGATTTGGCTAGCTGTCTAAGATGCTTATGCTTACAGGAAAAACATCGCCAAGGATTATGAAATTATAGAGAGGATTCACAAATGTAGACTAGGGGGAGAACGATCACCGTGACATTTGTTCTACTCACTGTAGTTTTTACGAACTTCTACCCACTGTATTTTTCACCAACTTAAGATGGGAAGAATCTCTGGTCAGGGTAGCATGAAGAGGGACAGGGATTATACTTTTATGAGGAGGCCACCACTGTAGCAGAAGAAACCTCGTTATTTGCTGAAAAACAGAAAACATAATTGTCACTTTGGCATCAACGATTGGGACATCTCCCACTCTCTAAGATTAGATTTTTGTTACCTTAATTTTGGAGTTGTAATGATTTTATTTTGAGATGTGATACCTGTCAGAGAGCTAAACATCACGTGTTTCCTTTCCATTGAATGAATTAAATCTCTTAAACCCTTTGAAATTGTCCATTCATATATTTGGGGTCCATGCTCTATTTGTAGAAAAAAAGATAGAGCGTGTTGTAAAGATTGCAAGGTAATTAGACCTATCATGTTTTATGGTTATGAGTATTGAACAGTTAATCATCAACATGTACAAAAGATGTCTGTGGAAGAAATAAAGATGTTGAGATGGATGAGTGGTCATATAAGAAAAGACCATATACAAAATGAGGTTATTAGAAATAAATTATATGTGGCACCAATAAAGGATAAAATGAGAGAATATCGTTTAAGGTGGTTTGAACATATAGAAAGAAGATCAAAAGAGGAAACTGTAAGAAGGTATGAAAAGCTAGATTTTAAAAGTATTAAAAGAGGTAGAGGATGACCACAAAAGTGTTGGAAAGAAACAATAAAGAATGATCTAGCTTATTGTGAGTTAATTGCTAACATGACACATGATTGGGCTCCGTGGAAACAAAGAATCCATGTAGTCGACCCCGTCTAGTATAGAAAAGGGCTTAGTAGTTGTTGTTGTTGTATTATATCCTTATATGGTTACAAATATTTTGTCTTATTTATAGATGATTTTACTAGGTTTACCATGATTTACCTTTTCAAAACAAGGGTTGAAGTTGTGAAAATTCTGCCCTCGTATTATGAGTTTATTAAGAATCAGTTTCAGCGTTCTATCAAAATTATTAGAAGTGATAATGGGGGAGAGTATATGAGTAATTCTTTACCTTTATACTTTCTAAGTAAGGGCATATTACATCAAACTTCATATTCTTACTCTCCACATTAGAATGGTGCTTCTGAAAAAAAGAATAAGCATATATTGGAGGTGGCTAGAGCTTTACTGATTGATTATAATGTCCGTAAAGTCTATTGAGGAGAAGCCACTTTAGCAGTTGTATATCTTATAAATCGCATGCCTAGTGTCGTTCTTAGTGGGAGTTCTCTCTTCTTTCTATTATATCCTAATCAAAGATAGTTTCATATTCCTTTGAAAATATTTGGATGTACTTGCTTTGTATATGTACATAAAAGTAATAGAGATAAACTTAATGCTATAGCAATGATTTTTGGGATACTCCTTCACATAGAAAGGGTACAATTGTTATGATCCAGTTAAGAGGAGATGTTATGTTACCATGAATGGAACATTCCATGAGGCAATTTCATTCTATGAGAATAAGGATAGCCAATTAGCTAGCAATGTGTCTTCTATAGTACTCCCAATAATACCTTAAGAAGTATATTCAGAAAGTGAGATGGAAATGTAGGAAAATAGATCTTTATAAAAAGGTGAATGGAAGACCTGCTCTAGAGGAGAAAAGAAAGTTGTTATGCAGAATTTGAATGCTATATTGAATCAAGATCCTCACCCTAAAACAATTCCTCCTCAGGTAACTCTTATCACTTCTAGTCCATCTGATGATTTACCTATCCCTTTAAGAAAGGGAAGAAGTGAGAATGCCACGTATCCATTACATCAGATGGTATCTTATCATAATTTTTCAAAAGAATATCAATTATTTGTAATGAATGTAGAAAATACTCAGGTTTCCAAGGGTTTTGAGGGAGGAAATCAGAGTCTCACATGGCGTACAAATATGGATGATGAAATTGCAGCTTTAGAACAAAATAAAACATAGGTTATTTCAAACCTCCTGCTAGAAAGGAAAATAATGGGCTATAAGTGGGTGTACATGATTAAATTCAATGTAGATGGAAGTATAGAGCGGTACAAAGCCAGGTTAGTGGCTAAAGGTTATAGTCAATCTTATGGAATTGACTGTAACGAGATGTTTGCCCTGATGGCTAAGATAAAAACTATGCGAATTCTTCTAAGTGTAGCTATGAATCAGAAGTGGGAGTTATGGCAGCTTGATATTAAAAATGCTTTTCTCCATGGTGATGTCTTAGAGGATATCTATATCGACATGCTACCAGGTTACAATTAAGGAGTTTCAATGAATAATGTATACAAATCGAAGAAATCTCTGAACGGACTAAAACAATCTCTTAGAGCGTGGTTTGAAAAATTTTAGTGAAGGGATTCTTAGCTTGGAATTTAAAAGAAGTGTGAGTGATCACACTTTATTTATAAAACAGGGTGAGAAAATGATTTTATTGGTTGCATATGTTGATGATATAATCATTACATGGATGATCTTGAAAGAATTATTTCTCTAAAGATGAAACTTCATTGCTTTTTTGATTTGAAAGATCTAGGCATGCTGCATTATTTCTTTGGAATTGAGATTATTCGAAAGGATGGTTGTCTCTTTTTATGCTAGAGGAAGTATATCTTGGACTTTTTGAAAGAAACCAAGATGAAAGATTGTCGTACGTGTACCATGTCAATTGAATCTAAGAAGGAATTAGTTGGGACATCTGATAAACCTTATGAAGATGTGGGCAGATATCAAAGAATAGTGGGTAAATTAATATACCTCACTATTACCCGACGATATATCAGTTTTGTTGTGAGTTATGTGAGCAGATAGATGCATTCTCCCACATGACATCATATGTACTCAATTTTTCATATTATGAGATAGTTGAAATCTTCTATTATTGGGCAGGTTCTACTGATGATAGAAGATCGACATCAGGATATATTGTGTGTGTGGGAGGGAATCTAGTTTCTTCGAAAAGTGATAGAAGATCGACATCAGGATATATTGTGTGTGGGAGGGAATCCAGTTTTTTGGAAAAGTGATAGAAGATCGACATCAGGATATATTGTGTATTATTGTGTATTGGAGGGAATCCAATTTCTTGGAAAAGTAAAAAACCGTCAATGGTTCCTAGATCTAGTGTAGAGGCATAATATAGAGCAATCACTTTAGGAATGTGTGAAGGTTAATGGGTGTTGTCCGTATCGTACGGTACGATACGGTGCGATACGTATCGTATCGTGGGCCACCACGATACGATACGGGCCCCCGTATCGCACCGTATCGCCCGTATCGTACGATACGGGCGATACGCCCTGGGACCCTTATAAAGGGTCCCGGGCCGAGGGAAACCCGCGATTTTTCGCGGGTTTCCTCTCTCTTTTTGAGTTCTTCAAGCTCCCTAAGAGTCGGTTTTCGCCTCCTTGGTGTTCAAAGCTCTAAAATCGTGCCCTACGGTGTCCGTCCAAGCCTCCAAACTCGGATTTAGGTATATTTTTAATGTTTTTTTCCTTTATATTTATTGTTTTTTGTGTTATTTCGGGTTTTTTTTTTGAATGACAAAATATGAAGTTATTAAGTGTGTGTATACGATTTTTATTGCATTCATGAAGTGGGAGACACTCGATTTGAGTGTTATTTGAAGATTGGGGGATTTACGAAGTGCTTTTATTTTCAGTTTTTTTTTGAATTAAAGTACTCCATTGAGATGGCAGGAAGGGGTGGTAGAGACTCTCATTCAAAGTCTGATGATCCGGCATGGCAGTGGGGTATACCAGTTGAGGGTTCAAGGTTAAAAATCATATGTTTATTTTGTGAAAAGGTGGTTAGTGGTGGAATTTCAAGGTTGAAACACCACCTAGCAGGAACCAGGAAAGAAGTTGCTCCATGCACAGGCAGAGTTAGAAGTGTGCCAGAAGGTATTAAATGGCAATGCTTGCAGATGATTGAGAGCATACAGGAAAGGAGACAACAAAAGGATGATTTCCAGATGTGTGAAGAAGCTGATGATGCTACTGCCACTGGAGTTGGATTCACTGATAGTTTGCCTTCAGATGCTAGAACAGATATTGGTAGTAGCAGTTCGCGAGCACCTAGCAGAGGAAAGAGGGTTGCATCTGAAGACTTTGGAGGTGGCAGAAGAGGAAGTTCAGGAAGGAGTAGAGGAAGAGCTTCTTCTTCTAGCATACATTCGTTCTTTCCTCCTTCCACTACACCTGGTGCTCAGCCAGGAATTCGTGCTGCTATGGCTTCAGAACAACTGCACGATCAAGCAGACCTTGCAGTGGGCAGATGGTTTTATGATACATGCATTCCATTTAATGCAGCAAACAGTTTTCATTTTCAAGCAATGGCAGATGTAATTGCTAACATTGGTCCAGGATACAGGATGCCCTCTTATCAGAAGTTGAGAGGGAAGATATTAGATCAGACCGTGATTGAAGTGTAGCAATACTGTTCGACTTTGAGACAATCGTGGAAGGAAACAGGATGCACTATCATGGCAGATGGATGGACCGATAGGCGAGGAAGGACATTGCTAAACTTTCTTGTATATTGTCCTAAAGGACTCATGTTTTTGAGATCTCTAGATATGTCAGAGGAGAGGTACACTGCAGAGATCCTACGAGAGGAATTTGATAAGGTTATACAAGAGGTTGGGCTAGAAAATGTAGTTCAATTGATTACAGATAATGCAGCTAACTACAAAGCAGCCGGAAAGGAGTTAGCTGATATTTATGGGACTTTCTACTGGACACCATGTGCAGCCCATTGTTTAGATCTCATCCTCGAGGACATCGGTGAGATGGATGAAATAAAGGCAGCAACTGAGTGTTGCCAAGATATTACAAAATTTATTTACAACCATGCATTTGTTTTATGTATGATGAGGAGATACACAGAAGGTGCAGAGCTTCTTCGCACAGCTGCAACTCGGTTTGCAACAAACTTCTTATCTGTACAGAGTATTGTGAGACAGAAGCAAGCTTTAAAGAGAATGTTCTCCTCAGATGAGTGGCAACAATTTGCAGAGTTGCCACAAAACAGAAGGAACAGAAAGTTAAATGAGATTGCAGAAACGGTTTTTAGAAGTTCATTTTGGAATGCATGTATCAGATTATTGAAAATTACTTGTCCTTTAGTGAAAGTTTTGAGATTGGCTGACAGCGAGGAGAAACCATCTATGGGCTACCTTTATGAATCCATGGACAGGGCAAAAGAAGCAATCAGAAATAACTTTAATGGAAAAAAAAGAGATTATGTGCCCGTGTGGAAAATAATTGATAGTAGATGGAATAAACAATTGCATCAGCCTATTCATGCAGCAGCCTACTATCTAAACCCATCATTGAGGTACTCAGCAACCTTCAAAAGGGACGGTGAGGTTAATCGAGGAATCATTGAATGCATCGACCGATTAGTCCCTGATGAGAGCATAGTAGATGCGATACATCGAGAGATGGAGATATATGATAATGCTCTTCACTTGATGGGTTTGCCTGTTGCAATTCGCAACCGCTCTACGATGCGTCCAGGTACATTGTTTATTTTCATATTTAAGTTGCATCTTACATTACTGTGGATTATTATGTCTCTAATGTTTATATTTTTTTTACAGATGTTTGGTGGAATAGGTTTGGAAGTGATTGTCCAAACCTTAGAGATTTTGCAGTTAGAGTCTTAAGCCAAACCTGTAGTGCAACAGGTTGTGAAAGAAATTGGAGTGTTTTTGAACACATCCATACAAAAAAGCGCAACAGGTTGGAACACAAAAGGCTTAATGATTTGGTTTATATTCGTTGTAACATGCGCCTTCGTGAAAGGTAATGTTGTATTACTTTCAAATTTTCAATTCGATATTATTTAACTTCAGTTTTCAATTGTTAATATTACTTACTAATTGTTTATCTTTGTTTGTGTCGTAGGCAATTAAAAAAAGTAAATAGAGAAGAAAGTCAGTTCAATCCAATAAGTTTGGATAATTTTGATATATTAGAAGATTGGGTTATGGAAGACACTGAAGAAAATGCCCTCCTAACAGAAGAAGACGTTGCCTGGATTAATTTGGAAGGAGCGCAACAACATTATGGAGATGAAGAATTTGATTTTGAAGAAGAAGGTGTGGGCGTGGCTGATGATGATGAGGATCTGCAACAAGGAGAAGATGAAGATTATTTAGTTGATGATCCTGATTACAATTTGTAAAATGTAACATTATATGTAACTGTAGTGTACTGTAAAGTGTAAACTATGTCTGTATTTTATTTTTTGGATTCAAAATATATAAATTTGGATGCAATTGTTCAATGTTGAATGCTCAATCTGTACTAAACTTACATTATATGAATTTAAAGCAATTATCAGATTTTTCCTGATTTTTTTCGATTTTTTTCGATTTTTTATTAATTTTTAATTATTTTTACATTATTTTAATATTAAAGTACGATACGATACGATACGATACGATATGCCCGTATCGTGGAGCCCAGCGATACACGATACGATACGCGTCAGACAACACTGGTGTTGTCCTTTATGGGTGAAATTGGTTTCAAGATAACTCTTCCAGCATGACTGCCGTATAAATTGTCTCTAATCTAATGGAAAATGAGTGTACTAAACATATTTAAGTGGATTGCTATGTTATCAATAGCGGTTAGTGGGTTGTTAGTGGTCGACCCTAATATAGGGGTAGCAGGGATATAGCGGATTTAGCGGTACACTTTTATTTATGATTAAAAAATTATATATATATATATATATATAATGGGTTATTCAATTTCTAAGAAATATCAAGAAATACAACCACTTCTTTCATAAATATGAATCAAACTAAATAAACAAATTCTACTTCTAACTTTTAAAGAAACACAGAAACATAAAAAAGATACAACCAAAGCTAGAATTGAGTACTTTATGAAAAGGAAAAGGTGTAAAAGGGAGAAAAGGGTACCAGGAAGTTCAATAACTTACGAGATGTCGCAGATAATCTTTTGCTAGGTCATTGTTTGTGAGATCAATAGTTCGTAGCTGAGAAGATTCTATGCGTTCAACAATTGCTCGAAGGTCACAATCTTCATGAACACCAACACTGTAAACAAAGTAGAAAACTAAAGCTCCATCATACAATGGGATAGGATTAAAAAGAAACTGTGTGCTATAGATAAATTATTCACTAACAAGAAAGACAAATTAAATGCTTCTTTCAATGTAGTCACTGATAAACACCGCTCATATGGGGTATGTCCACAAATGTTATATGGTTGAAGCATGTGAGCTTAGGTGGCCATATCCACCTGCCTTTATGACATGAAAAGAATAAATATGCTAAAAAAAAAAACTAAAATAGTCCGCAATAAACACAAATAAGCATCTGAAGTGTAGGTCGGAATGTCTGCAAGCTATTAAATAAAAGCCAAACAACAGTGGCAAAGTTCATATTTACTTCCAGGTACCCACAGAAGTTCAACACTCGGTTTGATTGAATCAACCATTCTAGCAAGCACATCCTGATCAATAAGCATGACGATTTTGTAGTAGATAGACTCCACATTCAATACGTAACAATAGTCGTATTCCCTTCATGACTTATTTCAACATATCTGTTTTAATCAACCATTCTAGCAAGCAACCTCACCTAGGGAGCTTTGCCAGAATCAGGGCTCCTATGTGGGAGAACGATGAGGCCCCGATCCACTCTTTTGGAACTCGTTGAAGGTTTGTAGAAAGGATGGGGTTTCCTTAGCCACTCAGACAAAAGTCCCTCGTTGGATGGAAGGTGCCATGGCCCTTCTATGAGATACTGTAAGCCGCACGCACTAGTCAACTTTGGAGGTGTTGATTGAGAGTGCCTTGCCTCTTTCTTGAGGGAGCGCCATGAGAAGAGAGAAAGGAGAAAGGAGAGAGAGAAGAGAGAAAGGGCGTACCGTCCGTGGGGGTGGTGGCGGAGAGCAGCGGCATGAGTGAGAGATGGCGAGAGGTGGGAGTGAGAGAGGTGGGAGAGAAACCTACGTATGCGAGGGTTAGGTTACTGACTTTTATTTCATTTGGAACGGGTCGGGTCGATCCAATTGGATCGACTTGACCCAACATGTATTATTTAACACTGTTAGCGCGTATTATTTAACACTGTCCGGTAACAGTGATGTAGCGGACCGCTATAGCACTGCTAGCAGCGCTATATCGGCTCTGGCGGGTTGCCCGCTAAGGGTCACCCGCTATAGCGCCCGTTATAACGCGCTATTGATAACATAGGTGGATTGTCACTTCATTCGAGAAAAACTATCTTTGGAATATTTGATCTTACCTATTTACATTCAGAACAACAATTGGCTGATATCATCCTTACCTGTTATACAACCAACTACAATAAGAGAGCCTTGGATAAGTTGGGAATCATGAGCATTCAAGTCTCAACTTAAAGGAGCATGTTAAAGATATTGGTTACGACCCAAGATCCATTGTGTCAATCCAGTAACCATATGAGGGATACTAGAAAAGTTTCTCTTAAGGTGTAATATATATTTTATTAAGGGTAGAGTAGTCTTTCAAGTTATAAAGTGTATATAAGTATAATCTTGGCCATTAGGTCAAAGTAAGAAACACATAAATAAAAGAAGGTGCTACCGACTCCACTGAGAGAGAAGGCTGCCGTTCCATAACCCCATGATGTTTGCTGTATTTTTTTATAAGGTGCCACTGACCAGTGTTGTCCGTATCGCACCGTATCGTACCACGATACGATACGGGGCCCCGTATCGCAGATGCGGGCGTATCGCACCGTATCGCCCGTATCGTACGATACGGGCGATACGCCCTGGGACCCGGCTCGAGAGAAACCCGCGATTTTTCGCGGGTTTTCTCTCTCCTTTTGGGTTCTTCAAGCTCCCTAAGAGTCGGTTTTCGCCTCCTTGGTGTTCAAAGCTCTAAAATCGTGCCCTACGGTGTCCGTCCAAGCCTCCAAACTCGGATTTAGGTATATTTTTAATGTTTTTTCCCTTTTTTCCTTTTATATTTATTGTTTTTTGTGTTATTTCAGTTTTTTTTTGAATGACAAAATATGAAGTTATTAAGTGTGTGTATACGATTTTTATTGCATTCATGAAGTGGGAGACACTCGATTTGAGTGTTATTTGAAGATTGGGGGATTTACGAAGTGCTTTTATTTTCAGGTTTTTGTTTGAATTAAAATACTCCATTGAGATGGCAGGAAGGGGTGGTAGAGACTCTCATTCAAAGTCTGATGATCCGGCATGGTAGTGGGGTATACCAGTTGAGGGTTCAAGGTTAAAAGTCAGATGTTTATTTTGTGAAAAGGTGGTTAGTGGTGGAATTTCAAGGTTGAAACACCACCTAGCAGGAACCAGGAAAGAAGTTACTCCATGCACAGGCAGAGTTAGAAGTGTGCCAGAAGGTATTAAATGGCAATGCTTGCAGATGATTGAAAGCATACAGGAAAGGAGACAACAAAAGGATGATTTCCAGATGTGTGAAGAAGCTGATGATGCTACTGCCACTGGAGTTGGATTCACTGATAGTTTGCCTTCAGATGCTAGAACAGATATTGGTAGTAGCAGTTCGCGAGCACCTAGCAGAGGAAAGAGGGTTGCAGCTGAAGACTTTGGAGGTGGCAGAAGAGGAAGTTCAGGAAGGAGTAGAGGAAGAGCTTCTTCTTCTAGCATACATTCGTTCTTTCCTCCTTCCACTACACCTGGTGCTCAGCCAGGAATTCGTGCTGCTATGGCTTCAGAACAACTGCACGATCAAGCAGACCTTGCAGTGGGCAGATGGTTTTATGATGCATGCATTCCATTTAATGCAGCAAACAGTTTTCATTTTCAAGCAATGGCAGATGTAATTGCTAACATTGGTCCAGGATACAGGATGCCCTCTTATCAGAAGTTGAGAGGGAAGATATTAGATCAGACCGTGATTGAAGTGCAGCAATACTGTTCGACTTTGAGATAATCGTGGAAGGAAACAGGATACACTATCATGGCAGATGGATGGACCGATAGGCGAGGAAGGACATTGCTAAACTTTCTTGTATATTGTCCTAAAGGACTCATGTTTTTGAGATCTCTAGATATGTCAGAGGAGAGGTACACTGCAGAGATCCTACGAGAGGAATTTGATAAGGTTATACAGGAGGTTGGGCTAGAAAATGTAGTCCAATTGATTACAGATAATGCAGCTAACTACAAAGCAACTGGAAAGGAGTTAGCTGATATTTATGGGACTTTCTACTGGACACCATGTGCAGCCCATTGTTTAGATCTCATCCTCGAGGACATTGGTGAGATTGATGAAATAAAGGCAGCAACTGAGTGTTGCCAAGATATTACAAAATTCATTTACAGCCATGCATTTGTTTTGTGTATGATGAGGAGATACACAGAAGGTGCAGAGCTTCTTCGCACAGCTGCAACTCGGTTCGCAACAAACTTCTTATCTGTACAGAGTATTGTGAGACAGAAGCAAGCTTTAAAGAGAATGTTCTCCTCAGATGAGTGGCAACAATTTGCAAAGTTGCCACAAAACAGAAGGAACAGAAAATTAAATGAGATTACAGAAACAATTTTTAGAAGTTCATTTTGGAATGCATGTATCAGATTATTGAAAATTACTTGTCCTTTAGTGAAAGTTTTGAGATTGGCTAACAGCGAGGAGAAACCATCTATGGGCTACCTTTATGAAGCCATGGACAGGGCAAAAGAAGCGATCAGAAATAACTTTAATGAAAAAAAAGAGATTATGTGCCCGTGTGGAAAATAATTGATAGTAGATGGAATAAACAATTGCATCAGCCTATTCATGCATCAGCCTACTATCTAAACCCATCATTGAGGTACTCAGCAACCTTCAAAAGGGACGGTGAGGTTAATCGAGGAATCATTGAATGCATCGACAGATTAGTCCCTGATGAGAGCATTGTAGATGCGATACATCGAGAGATGGAGATATATGATAATGCTCTTCACTTGATGGGTTTGCCTGTTGCAATTCGCAACCGCTCTACGATGCGTTCAGGTACATTGTTTATTTTCATATTTAAGTTGCATCTTACATTACTGTGGATTATTATGTCTCTAATGTTTATATTTTTTTTACAGATGTTTGGTGGAACAGGTTTGGAAGTGATTGTCCAAACCTTAGAGATTTTGCAGTTAGAGTATTAAGCTAAACCTTTAGTGCAACAGGTTGTGAAAGAAATTGGAGTGTTTTTGAACACATCCATACAAAAAAGCGCAACAGGTTGGAACATAAAAGGCTTAATGATTTGGTTTATATTCGTTGTAACATGCGCCTTCGTAAAAGGTAATGTTGTATTACTTTCAAATTTTCAATTCGATATTATTTAACTTCAGTTTTCAATTGTTAATATTACTTACTAATTATTTATCTTTGTTTGTGTCGTAGGCAATTAAAAAAAGTAAATAGAGAAGAAAGTCAGTTCGATCTAATAAGTTTGGATAATTTTGATATATTAGAAGATTGAGTTATGGAAGACACTGAAGAAAATGCCCTCCTAACAGAAGAAGACGTTGCCTGGATTAATTTGGAAGGAGCGCAACAACATTATAGAGATGAAGAATTTGATTTTGAAGAAGAAGGTGTGGGCGTGGCTGATGATGATGAGGATCTGCAACAAGGAGAAAATGAAGATTATTTAGTTGATGATCCTGATTACAATTTGTAAAATGTAACATTATATGTACTGTAAAGTGTAAACTATGTCTATATTTTATTTTTTGGATTCAAAATATGTAAATTTGGATGCAATTGTTCAATGTTGAATGCTCAATCTGTACTAAACTTACATTATATGAATTTAAAGCAATTATCAGATTTTTCCTGATTTTTTCCGATTTTTTATTAATTTTTAATTATTTTTTGTATTATTTTAATATTAAAGTACGATACGATACGCCCGTATCATGGAGCCCAGCGATACACGATACGATACGTATCAGACAACACTGCCACTGACTCCACTGAGAGAGCAGGTTTCCGTTCCATAACCCTATGATGTTTGCTGTATTTTTTTATAATTTGAGTGCTTGATTTCTTCAACACCTATATTATGCTGATTTAGTTGTCTTTTTGTTTGCCAGCACCTAGATTGAATCCTGCATAATTGACAAGCATGTGCCCATATCCTCATGCACACAACTACAAAGAGACACTGATGCCTCTGCACACAGACACTGGTGTTTGCATTTTGCACAACCTTTGTTGCGTTCACAATAAGTGCCATTTTAGTAATTTTCATTATCATTATGTAAACTTACTCCTGTTTGTAGGCCATATCCTAGAATGTCTTATCTGGATAAAGAAATTTATTAATTCAAGAATGGACTGATTATAGTTTGTTTCACGGTTCATCTATCTGTGTTTTTCCTAAGCCTCTTGCATTTATCTTCCAGCGTGCAGGACTTTTTCCTACTTGTGACCTGTTGTTTCTATACTCCAGATTACACCCAAGAGTTGGGTTTTATCACATGCTGGTAGGTTTTATATGAACTAGATCCTGGTGCAAAGGTTTATTAAATTCTCACCGTTAAACTGATTATGTTTGTAAACTATAATAATAGGTGCACTTGCTGGTAGGCTCCGCATATAGGTCATTAAAATGCTGTCTGTTTTGCACTACCAGGAACTTGGCAGTAATTTACACCTGCATCTCACCTCTAGTTGGAATGGAATGCTTTCTTGTATGTTATACGTGTAAAACTAGTCAAGTAGCAAAATTTTCATGTATAGGAAATACAGTGTGGAGTACAATATGTGGAAGTCATAAAACTGCATGTGAAAAGTCTAGAAAATGTGACAAGAAACAAAATTAATAATGAGAAACTTGCATAAGCACGACTCCATATTTAGCTAAAGAAGCGACATGAGTAAGTTTAGCTAAATAACAAGTACCTTAGTGCAATCATTTAGAGATGATACTTTGGTGGACGAGGTGGACAAAAGAAAATGGGAAGTTCAACTTTTAGAGGAACCCTAGAAATACTTAATAGAACAATGCCGATACAATCTGATACAAGATCAAGATGACATGCGACTTAGACAATATGGTGCTGAGAGTTGAAGTAGATTGTAGACTGGAAATTTTTTTCAAATGCTTTGGATCTATGGTCCAGCTGGATAGAAGAGTGCTGGAGATGTCATACCTACGATGATGCAGGTTGGATAAAATAGAAAGGTGTATTATGATAGGTGGCATAGAGTGTATGATGGTGATAGTATTGCAAGCCGAAAAAGATAAAATGCTCCTGGTCATTGGTTCATGATGATGGAAGAGTGATGGAGATGTCATGTATAAAGTTGATGCAGGTTTGCATAAGTAGTAATATATGGGGTATTATGGTACTAAAAAATGTCCTTCAAGTGCAAATATTGTAAAGCGTTATTAAGATGACACCCTTATCTGGTGCCGACTGTTGGATAGTCAATGATCAACATGTGTGACCATACAAGGAGTGACTAATCTTGTAGAGAAATTAGTTGGAAAAAAGTGTGGCTGCCACAAAAGTAGAAGATGGGGGTATACGGTTTAGGGTAGCTTGGACATCAAGGGAGATAGCTCAATAGGCCTCCAGCATGAAGACGTGAAAAGTTGGAGGATGTGTACCATGAAAGAGGCCAAGGAAGCGATAAAGATGTCTCAAGGAACCAAAAGCATGATCTTACCCCTTTAAAATATGCGACTGTAATCAAAGACTGATAAGGGTGGTCATAAGCATCCACATAGCATTAGAAACCTTAGCTAGTGCAGGAAAAGTCTTAGTTGTTTTCGATTATATTCATTTTGTCACTTTGGATGTTTGTGTCTGCTACAACGTGTCTTTGTCTTATATGTATTTAAGGCATGCAGATTAAAAAAGTCGTAACTGTTTTCATCATGCAACCGCTTTTCCTTGAACACATATTTATGTATTATAAGTGCAAGAATGACACTTTAAAGTGTCTACGCCAAATCCCAATAGCATGATGAAGAATCAACAAAGACTTCACAAGTTCTTGATGATCAAATAATTAAAACAAGTAGAATATCATACACTCAATGAGTCAAACAAATATTCAAAGTGCTGCCAAAACAGCATGTTATTACGGATGAGAATGCTCTATTTATAGAGCTAGAGAGGAGGAAGCAAGTGAAGGGGAACACCCAAAACAGCATGTTATTGGTGTATAAGAATGCTCTATGTATTACAAGGAGGCATCTCCCAACGAGTACATGAACCGGCTCCAACGGCTAGTTGGGGCCAGTTAGTCCAAGACCAACGGGCTCTAGGAGCGTCTCCTATTACATTCATACTTTAACACCCTCCCTCAAACTTACGATTTGTATACCGAAAGTTTGTCTAAAAAACAATTAAATCTAGGGGCTGACCATGATTTGGTAAAAAATTTTGTAAGTTGTAGTTCAGAGGAATATTGTAAAAAGTGTATCGGTTCCCGTATCACGTTGGTCATTGATACACGATAACCACATCATATCATACGATATGTGTAATTTTTTATTTCTTGATAAAAAAATTAAAAATATGAATAAATCTAAAAAAATAAAAGAATTGAAATTAATGAACAAAATGTATATATAACATAATCAACATTAAACAAAATTGAATCTAAAAAGTTGATTCAAAAGAAATAATTCCTAATAAAATTATAAATGACTATGACTCTATAAGAGTATTGAGAGATTATGAGAAGAGAACAATGTGACCTTAACAAAGTTAAATAACATCTCATAACGAACATTCATCCATACCATAACTTATACCTCTAATGAATAAACAAAAGTTATAACTTATAATCATCCACATCATAACATTATAAGGTTACAATTACATTTACAACAATCATCTACAACGTGAATCATAATCAACAAAAGCATTGTAATTGACATGGTCACGATCACCATCACCTTCATCATCATCATCATCTTCTCCCTCTTCCTCCATAATTGGATCTGCCTATCCAACACCTTCATCTTCATCATCATCTCAACTCCAAGTTTTGTTTTGGCTTGTATTGCCCTCTAATTTTCATCCTCTAAATTGACGCTAAATTGACTCCTCCTTTTCGACTCAATCATCAAGAATATCAACATTTTCGTACCTCAGCGGGTCATATGACACCTTTCTTGCCCTTCTTGCATCTCTTTGCATTTGTCTATAAAAGAATATCCATATTAAGAATGTCAAATACAATATAGTAATCAATCATTCATTGTTAATTAGAAAGAACTAGAGATCAACAATATATATTTTTAAAATTATTACATTTCCCTTAACTTCATGTTATATGCAATGCATACCAAATCACATAGTCGAGCATGCTCCAGTTTGATTCTCCTTTTCGTGTGAATGTGTTCGAAAAAGCTCTAATTTCTCTCACACTCACTCGAACCGCATGTTTGGCTCAAGAGCAAACCTTGACAAGTTCGGTGCATCTAGACCAAAACGAGTTCACCATTCATCTGAAATAAAACATGATAATGATTAATAAAAAATACTCAAAGTCATTGAATTGATAACTTAAATGAATATAAATAAAAACATATAATACCTGGTCGCATTTAGGAACAAAGTTGGATTGCAATCGGCCTTCCAAAATCTCTAACACTTTATATATACTTGCTTAACTCTAAATGGATATTACAACTAGTAGATGAAGCATTTAATATACCCTTTTTTATTTCTTCATCCTCTATAAAGTTGGAGAAAATCGAATAGAAGGGTTAAGAAAATATGCATAAGCCTACAAATCATGATAACTCTGCCTATGTAAGGGATCACCCTTGCATTGCCTGTCCCAAGCCCGAAAAAAGGAGGATTGTGTTAGGTTTTTGACAACCAACGTAAAACATTGTCGGACTTAACATGGATTCTACAAAAAAAAACGAAGAATCCATGTAGCTAACTCCATTTAGTATGGGAAAAGGCTTAGTTGTAGTTGTAGTAGATGCAAATCATGATACATTTGGCAGTTTTAGCATGCGTCAATTATATTTCAAACTTTTTTAAGAAATAACTGCTTGCGGTCAAGTTTTATTTGAATTTCCAATTTGGCCTTATCATAACATCATATATAAGTCATAGCATGCCTATCTTCATCATCTACAATCTTCATTACCTTAACTAAAGGTACAATCATCATAAAAAGTTGTTGCAATTTTCTAAAAACTCAGCATTGAAAACATTCATTTTTTCACATTTTAAAATTTTGTTTATAATTTTCTTGGGCCTTGATGATATATTCATAAAGCTCATTAATTTTCAATTTGGGTTCTTAAATAGTACTATCAATGTAGAGGATAAAGAGACAAAGTGAGTTGGAGAAAAAGCAAAGGAGATAGAGGATACATGTTTTAAATTATGGTACTCAGGTAAGGAAAATGCTAGAAATGGAGTTGGTATTATCATAAATAAAGCTTTAAAGGATAGTGTAGTACACATACAACGATATGGTGACCGAATCATGACGTTGAAATTAGTGTTACGAGCAGAGGTGGTTTTGAATATAGTTTGTGCTTATGCACCCCAAGTAGGACTAGAAGATAATATTTTTGGGAAGAGTTAGATAAGGTGATTCAAAGGATTCCATAAAGAGAGATGATTTGTTTAGGAGGAGACTTAAATGGACATGTCGGTAAAGAGGCATTAGGATATCAAGGTATTCATGAAAACTTTGGTTTTGGGGATATAAATGAGGAAGGTAGAGATATTTTAAATTTTGCTATGACATTTGATCTCTTTATAGTCAATACAATCTTCAAAAAATGAGATGAACATTTAATTACTTATAAGAGTGGCTTATCACAAACACAAATTGATTACTTTATTTATAGAAAAAAAGATAGAGCGTGTTGTAAAGATTGCAAGATAATTTAAGGAGAATGCTTAACCACCCAACATCGACTTTTAGTTATGGATTTACAAATTAAAAAATAGACAAAGAAGAAAAGAGTACATCGAGTTATTCAGATTAAATGGTGGAACATCAAAAGCGAGAAAAAATATATATTTAAACAGAAAGTCGTTCAAGGAGATGTTTGAAATTATGTTGGTACACCTTGTGATATGTGAAATAATATGGCTATACATATTAGGAAAGTGGTGAAAGATGTGTTAGGTGTATCTAACAGAGGTGTACCGGCACAAAAAGAAGCTTGGTGGTGGAGTTAAGTAGTACAAAATAAAATCAAGGCAAAGAAGCATGTTATAAATTACATTACGCTAAGAAAACTAGTGAAACTTTAGAGGCTTATAAGAAAGCAAAAAGGGCCATCAGTGAAACAAAAGCTAAAATTTTGGAGAATTTATATAAAAAACTCAACTCAAATAAAACTTTAGAGGCTTATAAGAAAGAAAAAAATGAAGCAAAAAAGGCTGTCAGTGAAGCAAAAGCTAAAATTTAGGAAGATTTATATAAAAAATTAAACTCAAATATATTTTTAGGATAGCTAGGGCTAGAGATAAGAAAATGAAAGATCTTAATTATGTTATATGCATCAAAGAAATAGATGGAAAATTTATGATATAAGAAATAGATGGAAAATTTATTTTTATAAGCTTTCTAATGAAAATACAGATATTAGTATTAGCTTAGGAGAGTTAGCCAAATCAGAAAAATATATAAACCACAATTTCTACCGACGTATTCAAAAGAATAAAGTCAAAGAGGCTCTTAAACATATGAAGGGTGGTAAATCGGTAGGACCAGATAATATTCCTATAGAAGTTTGGAAAATACTAGGAGAAATGGGAATCACTTGGCTCACAAGACTATTTAATGAAATATGGAGAAACCAAAAGATGCTCAAGGAATGGAGAGCGAGTACACTTATACTCATATATAAGAACAAGGGAGACATTCATAATTGTGCGAATTATCGAGGTATAAAGTTAATGAGCCATACTATGAAATTGTGAGAAAGAATTATCGAACGTAGGTTAAGACAAGTATGAAATACAATAGAGAACCAATTTGGATTCATGCCAAGCAAATCTACTTTTGAAGCAATTCACCTTTTCAGACGTCTTATGGAACATTTTAGAGCAAAAAAGAAAGACCTTCACATGAAATTTATTGATCTAGAAAAAGCTTACGATAGGGTACCGAGGGAGCTTCTTTAGAGAACCTTGGAAAAAAGAGGTATCCCATTGACATACATTAACCTTATAAGAAACATGTATGATGGTGCAAAAACGTGTGTGAGGACTCATGAAAGAATGACAAACTTCTTTGAAGTTAATATTGGGTTACATCAAGGATCAACTTTAAGTCTATACTTATTTATAATGGTGATTGATGAGTTAACAAAACATATTCAAGATGAAGTACTTTGGTGTATGTTATTTGCAGATGACATTGTGTTAGTGGAGTAGCTTAAGGAAAAAGTTAATAGAAAATTGGAACTATAGAGAGAAACATTAGAAAACAAAGGCCTCCGACTTAGTAGAACAAAGACAAAATATATGGAATGCAAGTTTGATTATTTGGTTACTTCGGAGGAGATAAAAATTAAAATTGACATACATTGCATCCCCCAAAAGGAAAGTTTTAAATACGTAGGATCAATTTTTTGGAGTAATGGAAGAGTCGATGGAGATGTTACACAGAGAATTAATGCTTGTTGGTTAAAATAGAGAGGAGTATCATGTATTCTTTGTGATACGAAGATACCATTAAAGTTAAAAGATAAATATTATAGAGCAACAATTAGACCTGGCATATTTTATGGTTCTGAGTGTTGGGCAGTTAATCATCAACATGTACAAAAGATGTCTTTGACAAAAATGAAGATGTTGAGATGGATGAGTGGTCATACAAGAAAAGACCGTATACATAATGAGGTTATTAGAAACAAATTAGGAATGGCACCAATAGAGGATAAAATGAGAGAATATTGTTTAAGATGGTTTAAACATATAGAAAGATGATCATAAGAAGAACCTTTAAGAAGGTATGGAAAACTAAATTTGAAAGTATTAAAAGAGGTAGAGGACGACCATAAAAGTGTTGGAAAGAAATAAAGAATGATCTAGCTTATTGTGAGGTAACTGCTAACATGATACATGATAGGGCTATGTGGAAACAAAGAATCTATGTAGTCGACCCCGTCTAGTATAGGAAAAGGCTTAGTTGTTGTTGTTGTACCTCAACCTTGGAATAACAAAGGCAAGGAGACAAAGCTTCTTGAAGTTCGGCATACTTGCCAATGCAAATATGTACGATGATATTCTTCTAAGTAGGCTTTGATACTATGCAAGAATAACACTTTAAATTGTCTATGCTAAATCCTAATAGCACGAGCAAGAATCGACAAAGAGCTCAAACATCAAGTTCTTTGTGATCAAATAATTACAAGTCAAATATCATACAATTAATGAGAAACAAATATTCAAAATGCTGCCAAAACAACATGTTATTGATGTATGACAGTGTTCTATTTATAGAGCTAGAGAGTGTTGGAAATCAAGTTGAAGTCCTCTTTCTTATTTTATTTTTTAGTTGTGTTTAAGTTTAAAGTTTGGCTACTTCAGAGGACAGTTTTCTTATTTTATTTGCAGATGACATTGTATTAGTGGAGGAGTCTAAGGAAAAAGTTAATAGAAAATTGGAACTATGGAGAGAAACATTAGAAAACAAAGGCCTCCGACTTAGTAGAACAAAGACAGAATATATGGAATGTAAGTTTGATCATTTGGCTACTTCAGAGGACATAGAAATTAAAATTGGCACACATTGCATTCCCCAAAAGGAAAGTTTTAAATACCTAGGGTCAATTTTTCAAAGTGATGGAAGAATTGATGGAGATGTTACACATAGAATTAATGCTGGTTGGTTAAAATGGAGAGGAGCATCAGGTATTCTTTGTGATAAGAAGATACCATTAAAATTAAAAGGTAAATATTATACAGCAGCAATTAGGCCTGCCATGTTTTATGGTTCTGAGTGTTGGGCAGTTAATCATCAACATGTACAAAAGATGTCTGTGACAGAAATGAAGATGTTGAGATGGATGAGTGGCCATACAAGAAAAGACCGTATACATAATGAGGTTATTAGAAACAAATTAGGAGTGGCATCAATAGAGGATAAAATGAGAGAACATCGTTTAAGATGGTTTGGACATATAGAAAGAAGATCAAAAGAAGAACCTGTAAGAAGGTTAGAAAAACTAAATTTGGAAAGTATTAAAAGAGGTAGAGGACGACCACAAAAGTGTTGGAAAGAAAAAATAAAGAATGATCTAGTTTATTGGGAGTTAACTGCTAACATGGCACACGATAGGGATCTGTGGAAACAAAGAATCCATGTAGCCGACCCCGTCTAGTATGGGAAAAGGCTTAGTTGTTGTTTTGTTGTTGTTTAAGTTTAAAGTTTAAGTCCTTTTCTTGTATTGTAGATAGGTTTAGTCGTATGTAATTTGGATCCCAATGGATCAGATTCTTGATCCATTGGGAATTGAGTTATATTAGTCACTAATTATGGGTAATTAAGTCTTTTAAGTTAGGTTAGTAATATAAAGTCAAACTTTATAATTAGGAATCGTGAGAGGCAAGGGGCGGCAGCCAAGGGCGCCGACTTGCACCTTCTACCTTTTGATGTATTGACTGATTTTATGAAATAAGATGCTGATTTATTTAGCATAACTTCTACATGGTATCAGAGCCTATCACGACTATTTCACACCAAGGAAAGTCAAAGGTGGGTGGCGACATATACAGGTTGCTGCATGGACGATTCTAGGTGACATATTTTTAATTATTCTCACATATTTGATTATATTGTTGGTGAGACTACGGTAACAATATATCCAAGAGAACGTCTTAATAGACTCCTTGGATTGAAGCCGTACATTAGATTGTGCATTGAAACAACAGTGAAGCACGAGTTCCTTTTTTGTTTGTGTGGACAACTTGCAGTCTGTTTGCAGTGAAGATTATGGTGACAGCATAGTCCTCTACATTGAAATCAGTTTGTATACAAGGACACACTCTGCCCATGCGTGTGTCCGAATCGATACTCCTATCATCTTTGTGATTTGTGCTTTTGATCTCCAACAGTACCGAATACTAGAGTTTATATTTGTGATTTGAGAAATTGATATCAAGAAACTCACAACAACAACAACAACTAAGCCTTTTCCCATACTAGACGGGGTCGGCTACATGGATTCTTTGTTTCCACAGATCTCTATCGTGTGCCATGTTAGCAGTTAACTCACAATAAGCTAGATCATTCTTTATTGTTTCTTTCCAACACTTTTGTGGTCGTCCTCTACCTCTTTTAATACTTTCCAAATTTAGTTTTCTAACCTTCTTACAGGTTCTTCTTTTGATCTTCTTTCTATATGTCCAAACCATCTTAAACGATGTTCTCTCATTTTATCCTCTATTGGTGTCACTCCTAATTTGTTTCTAATAACCTCATTATGTATACGGTCTTTTCTTGTATGACCACTCATCCATCTCAACATCTTCATTTCTGTCACAGACATCTTTTGTACATGTTGATGATTAACTGCCCAACACTCATAACCATAAAACATGACAGGCCTAACTGTTGCTCTATAATATTTACCTTTTAATTTTAATGGTATCTTCTTATCACAAAGAATACCTGATGCTCCTCTCCATTTTAACCAACCAGCATTAATTCTATGTGTAACATCTCCATCAATTCTTCCATCACTTTGAAAAATTGACCCTAGGTATTTAAAACTTTCCTTTTGGGGAATGCAATGTGTGCCAATTTTAATTTCTATGTCCTCTGAAGTAGCCAAATGATCAAACTTACATTTCATATATTCTGTCTTTGTTCTACTAAGTCGGAGGCCTTTGTTTTCTAATGTTTCTCTCCATAGTTCCAATTTTCTATTAACTTTTTCCTTAGACTCCTCCACTAATACAATGTCATCTGCAAATAACATACACCAAGGTACTTCATCTTGAATATGTTTTGTTAACTCATCCATCACCGTTATAAATAAGTATGGACTTAAAGTTGATCCTTGATGTAACCCAATATTAACTTCAAAGAAGTCTGTCGTTCCTTCATGAGTCCTCACACATGTTTTTGCACCATCATACATGTCTCTTATAAGGTTAATATATGTCAATGGGATACCTCTTTTTCCAAAGTTCTCCAAAGAACCTCCCTCGGTACCCTATCATAAGCTTTTTCTAGATCAATAAATATCATGTGAAGGTCTTTCTTTTTTGCTCTAAAATGTTCCATAAGACGTCTCAAAAGGTGAATCGCTTCAATAGTAGATCTACCTGGCATAAATCCAAATTGGTTCTCTGTTGTACTTGATACTTGTCTTAACCTACGTTCGATAATTCTTTCCCATAATTTCATAGTATGACTCATTAACTTGATACCTCGATAATTCGCACAATTTTGAATGTCTCCCTTGTTCTTATATACGGGTATAAGTGTACTTGCTCTCCATTCCTCGGGCATCTTTTGGTTTTTCCATATTTCATTAAATAGTCTTGTGAGCCAAGTGATTCCTATTTCTCCTAGTATTTTCCAAACTTCTATAGGAATATTATCTGGTCCTACCGATTTACCACTCTTTATATGTTTAAGAGCCTCTTTGACTTCATTCTTTTGAATACGTCGGTAGAAATTGTGGTTTATATACTTTTCTGACTTGGCTAAATCTCCTAAACTAATACTAACATCTTTATTTTCATTAAAAAGATTATAAAAATAGTTTTTCCATCTATTTCTTATATCATCATTTGCCACTAGAATTTTTTCATCCTCGTCTTTTATGCATCTAACATAATTAAGATCTTTAGTTTTCTTATCTCTAGCCCTAGCTATCCTAAAAATATCTCTTTCACCCTCTTTTGAGTTGAGTTTTTTATCAAGAAACTCACGTTTCCCATAAAAAAATGGAAAGAACAAATATTGTTGATGGAAGTGACCACAATTCTTCAAACAAAGGAGAATTATTTCAAATCACAAATCTAAAGTTAGATGGCAAGAATTATCTCCAGTAGGCACGATCTATCGAACTGGCAATTATGGCCCGGGGGTGATGGGATTACTTAACTGGTGATATACCTCAACCCCCAATTACAGATCTCCTTTATTCTCGATGGCGTAGAGAGAATAAATTAGTGAGTGCATGGCTGATTCAATCCATGACACCTTCTATTGGTAGTACATTCATGTTCTTAGAAACTACTAAGGATATCTGACTGGCAGTAAAGGAAGCCTACGCTCAACGGAAGAATATTGCTAAGAAATATGATCTCATAGAAAAGATTAGAAAATGCATGCAGGGAGGAAGATCAATCAGTGAGTACTATGCAGAACTTATGGGAAGAATTACAACTCTAACGCAAAGTATTTGATCTCCTATGGTGTATTTATTCAGAGAATACTCTCTCTTTCTTCGCGAAGAAGACAGAAAACATTTATAGAAGGAAACCAAAATCAGTATATCAGAAACTTCAGGAAAAAATATGTCTACTCATTCCTTCTCTCGGGAAAGATGAGGTTATGAACGTGACAGAGGTAGATATGAACTTCTAAAGAAAAAGATAAATTAACCTATTCTCATTGTGGAAAACCATGACATACTAAGGAAACATGTTAGGAATTAGTTGGAAGACCTACTCATTTTCAGAACCGATCTAATAAAGCCTATTTCAGCAGTGATCAGAATGAAAAACAAAAGACTGACGACAGTGCGACCTCACCATCTACATCCTCCCACATTGATTCACAAGTAGCTATGGCATATCCACTTTCATTCTTGACTCAGGGTAATATAAGTACTTCTCATTTAAGGATATGGGTTATTGATTCTGGGGCCACAGATCACATGGTTAGTCGAAGAGATTTCTTTGATAACTATGAGTTGACTCAAGCAAACATTAACATTAGACTGGCATATGACTCTCATACTCCAATAGTTGGAAAAGGGAGTATTACTACATCATTTGACACTTTAAAAAATGTTTTACATGTTTTAAATATATCAGTTAATTTATTGTCCGTTTTTGCTATGACTCAGGATCTGAAATATCGGATAATGTTTGATTCTACTGAAAGTTTCTTTCAGGAACTGAGGACGGGGAGGATCTTTGGTCAGGGTAGTGTGAGGAGAGGCCTTTATTTTTGCGAGGATAAAGGAGCAGCCTTACAATCAACTGTCATCACAAAAAAACAGGAGGACATACCTCGTTGGCACCACAGACTGGGACATTTACCGTTATTTAAACTGAGGATGTTACTACCTGAATTTAATGATTGTAATAATTTAAATTTGAATTGTGAAACCTGGCAGAAGGCAAAACACCATCGTATATATCTAATGAAAATCTTTCATTTCATTTGAGATTGTTCATTCAGATATTTGGGGTCCTTGTTCTACTACATCTGTGCATGGATGTAAGTACCTTGTCTCATTAATTGATGATTGCACTAGATTCACTATAATATATCTCATGAAAACTAAAGATGAAGTGAAGAATATTCTTTTGATATGCTGTTAGTTTGTGCGTACTCAATTGCAGCGAACTATGAGAGTTTTTCGCAGTGATAATGGGGTGAGTTTATGTCTCAATCCCTTTACTCATTTTCTAGATCATTGAATTTTACATCAGACCTCATGTGCCTACTCTCCTCAACAAAACGGTGTCGCTGAAAGGAAAAATCGACATATTCTAGAAGTCCCAAAAACACTTTTAATTGGATGTAATGCACCAAAATGTTGTTGGGGTGAAGCAGTCTTGACTGCAGTTTTTCTTATAAATCGTATGCCAAGCAGGGTCCTTAGTGGGAATACTCCATTTCATTCATTATGTACTTCCCATAAACAATTTCATCTTCTTCCAAGAGTGTTTGGATGTACATGCTTTATTCATATTCATCATGGCTTAAGGGATAAGCTAGATGAAAGATCGATTAAATGTATCTTTCTGGGATATTCCTCTACTCAGAAGGGGTACAAGTGTTATGATCCCCTCAGAAGAAAACTATATGTTACAATGGATATTACTTTTCATGAAGATACACCATTTTATAATATGCAAGAAGTTGTTCCATTAGATATGAAGTCTCCACATGTGATTCCACTTCCACCAGTTGAAGCTCAACCTTTACATGAAGAAGAAGGGGAGGAGATGATACTTTCTCAAGAGAAGAAAATGCCCGTATATACCAAAGGTGAAAGAAAGGCCTTTCTCCCATATCTGTTAACTACCCTAGATCATAATCCTCACCCAGAATCAGATCCAACTCTTACTCAGGTAACCTCTCAGCATTTAGATAGTGAATTGGATGATTTATCTATTGCAATTAGAAAGGGGAAACGTAAAATTATAAAATATTCATTGGAAAAAATGGTATCATATTCTAATTATCCCAGAGAATATCAATTGTTTGTGATGAATGCAAATACTACTCATATTCTAAGAACATTTGAAGAGGCAAAACAACATCGAGAATGGAAAGCAACAATGGAAGAGGAAATCGTAGCCCTGGTACGAAACAAGACTTGGGAACTGACTGATCTACCTTTAGGAAGAAAGACAATGGGATGTAAGTGGTTATTTTCAGTAAAGTATAAGGTTGATGAAAATATAGAAAGGTATAAAGCAATGCTAGTAGCTAAAGGTTACAACCAGTCATACGACATAGATTACATAGAAACATTTGCTCCGGTGGCAAAGATGAATACCATCAGAATCATTCTAAGTTTGGCCGTCAATAAAGGATGGGAATTATGGCAGTTGGATGTTAAGAATGCTTTCTTTTAGGGATATCTTTTGGAAGACATTTATATGGACCTACCACTTGGGTATGTTTATGAACAAAAGTAGAGCAAGGTATGTAAGTTAAAGAAATCAATTTATGGTTTGAAACAATCCCCATGGGCATGGTTTGAAAAATTCAATGATGGTGTCATAAATTTGGGTTTTAAGAAGTATGTTAGTGATCATACACTGTTTATCAAACTAGATCAGAAAACTATTGTGTTATTGGTACATGTTGACGATATTATCATTACAGGTGATGATACTGAAGTCATAATCAACCTGAAGAAAAGACTAAATATATTATTTGTGTGTAAGTTAAAGAAATCAATTTATGGTTTGAAACAATCCCCATGGGCATGGTTTGAAAAATTCAATGATGGTGTCATAAATTTGGGTTTTAAGTAGTGTGTTAGTGATCATACACTATTTATCAAACAAGATCAGAAAACTATTGTGTTATTGGTATATGTTGACGATATTATCATTACAGGTGATGATACTGAAGGCATAATCGACCTAAAAAAAGACTAAATATATTATTTGACTTGAAGGATTTAGGGAGATTACATTACTTCCTGGGAATAAAAGTGATTCATAAAGATGATTGTTTATTGTTAAGTCAAAGGAAATATATCCTACACTTATTAAGGAAACAAAAATGGAGGATTGTTGAATATGCTCTATTCCTATGGAGATACCTAAGGAAGATAATTTTAAGTCTACAAAACCATATGAGGATGTTGGTAAATACCAGAGATTAGTGGAAAAATTGATATATGTCACTATTACACGACCTCACATCAATTTTGCAGTTGGATATGTAAGTAAGTGGATGCACTATCCATCTAAACATCATATGAGCACAGTATTTCATATTATCAGGTACTTGAAATCCTCAATAACTTGCTTACTATATACTTCATATCCATCACTCGATATAAGGATCTATTCAGATACTGATTGGGTAGGTTCAAGAACTGATAGAAAATCAATATCAGGTTATGTAGTATGTTTGGGAGGCAATGTCATATCCTTGAAAAGTAAGAAACAATCTGTGGTGTTCAGGTCAAGTGCAGAGGCAGAATATCGTGCTATTACCCTAGGCATGTGTGAAAGTCAATGGATTATATAACTTATAGAAGAAATTGGGTTCAGAGGAAATACTCCAATTACTTTCTTACAGTAGAGCAACCCTTCAAATAGCTTAGAATCCTGTCTTTCATGAAAGAACCAAACACATTAAAATAGATTGTCACTTTATCGAAGAAAAAATTTCTCAAGGTATCTTCAACCTGGTCCATGTACGCTCAAAAGATCAATTGGCAGATATCTTCACTAAACCAGTTTTAGTCAATGACCTTCAGAAATCACTTACTCAGTTGAGAATTACAAGTCTTCAAGAGTCAACTTGAGGGGCGTGTTGGAAATCAAGTTGAAGTCCTCTTTTTTATTTTACTTTTTAGTTATGTTTAAGTTTAAAGTTTAAGTCTTTGTCTTGTATTGTAGATAGGTTTAGTCGTATGTAATTCGGATCCCAATGGATCAAAATTGAGTTATGTTAGTCACTATTTAAGGGTAATTAAGTCTTTTAAGTTAGGTTAGTAATATAAAGTCAGACTTTGTAATTAGGTTAAGAGTAAGTAGGAATCGTGAGAGGCAGGGGCGGCAGCCAAGGGCGCCGACCTGCACCTTCTTCTACCTTTTGATGTATTGACTGATTTTATCAAATAAGATGCCGATTTATTTACAAAGAGGAGGAATATACAACAGAAAGTGAAGGGGTATTACAAGGGGGCATCCCTGAATGGCTACCTGAACTAGCCATTAGGGCCCAATACATCTAACTTCCCTGGCCCTAGAGGTCGGGCCAGTTAGTCTAAGATCAACGTGCCCTAGTGGCCTGGCTCCCATTACATTCATACTTTAACAATAAGAGAGTGGGGAGGACTGGTTTTCCTTTTATTTTTGTATTCTACTGTGTAGTGAATAACCAACTTCCCTTTTCTCTCTCTTTTTTTGGCTGTTTGAAATGTCTTGTTAATCAAGGATCTTTTAGTTTCTTAAATTTTTCGCAAGCTACAAGAGCATCTGCAGCTTTCCTACTAATGGTGTCACTAGCAACCATTTACCATTACTTTTCTGTTTCATTTTTTTTCCAGGAGCAGTTTATAGAGAAAGCAAAAATATCTCCATGTTATTTCATCACTAACTGTGAAGACATTCTGGTATGCCATGTTCATCTCGGTTGTTTTAATATACATTGCTTTTGTGCTATTCAATTCATGTTTTGAGTAGTTCTTAAGCGCCATTAAAATGTTCGAAACTAGTGACCTAGTCATATATTTTCTTAATGGATTCCACTGGAATAAAGCATTTTTTAAATGTCCAAACTCTTTCTTTTTGGCAAACAGAAAGTTGCTGCGGTTGTGGATGAAATGCCATTGAGTCTGGAGGATAAGTACCTCTTCTGCATCAGGTATATTCATATACTTTACCTTGGATATTCAATTTTGATCCTGGAAGAAATTCACCGAGGAATACTGCACCAAGATTCATCAAAGATGGAAGATAGATGAAGCACTTAAAGAGAAGCCAAAATTATGAGAGGGAGGTCAACACAGAAGAACAAAAATCATAAATTACAAAATAAAATAGAAAAGTATTTTATAATTTAAAACTAGTACAGTTTTAACACCGCCTCAAACTAACAGATTCTACCAATAGTTTGCTTAGAAGAAATACATTACGAAATAAAATAGAAAAACTATTAATGATTAAAACTAGTACAATTTTAACACCACCACAAACTAACAGATGTTCTACCAATAGTTTGCTTGGAAGAAAGTTGGAAAAATTATTGGCGAGAGATTTGATGAAAAAACAAGCCAGTCTTGTTCAGACGTTCAATGGACTTTTCTAAGTACTCTCTTGAACAAAATCATAGTGCCATCTGGATGTGCTTGGTGCATTCATAAAATATATGGTTGGTAGCACTGGGGATTGCACTCTTATTGTCAAAAAACATTTTTGAAGGAGTCTCCATATTTTCATTTAGACTTCTTAGCTGTATGGTTACCATAGTGGTTGTTTGAAACCTTTCTATGCCTTTTTGGTCTGCTTCAGTCAACTAGAAGCCTTTCTTTCACATTGCTGAGATCTCAACCAATTAACAAACACAGAAACCAATTGTTGCTTGTTTTCACTAGCATCTCCCTGATAAACATTTATAGAAATTGCATCGCTTTAGAAACATGACATGTCAAACTTAGTAATGGTTAGAAATGTGAGAGCTTCCAACTAATTTTCAGTGGGGTGATTTTCTAATGGAAAACAAGAGATAAAAATAGAATAACCTATTTCTAACTTCTAGACTAATAAGATTTAAACTAAAATCCAAGCTATCCTGCTCGTAAAACCCAGTTCTCTATAGAGAAGCTTAGCTGAAATGCCCTAGAATCTAAGCAGTGTTCTTTTAAGAAGCACAGTCTTTTATTGAAGTTCCCCAAGTCATTAGTGTGTGGTTGTTTCCAGCCCAGTCGACATGAATGACGAGATATCTACTCAGGGTCTTGTGCAGGTGAAGTTCATGGTTCTTTTTTTTTTTATAGAAAATGGTTCTTCTTTCTTAAGGCATTTAGTTTCTAATATTCTGCTTGTGGTGAATCTATTTTGATGGAGCAGTTTTCAGAGAACTATGCGAAGAAAGGCATTGTCCATCTGAAAGAAATATTTACGCCTGGAACCCTAAAAGTGCCAAAGTCACAAAATGCGCTGATGGAACTCGAGTCTATACACAAGGTATTAATTAATAATTGTTTTGCACAATAGATGCAGATCAAATTATGGTGGTGGCTTAGTGTGGAGTTGACTTATCTCTTTCTCTCTCTCTTTCCATAATATATATATATATATATATATATATATATATATATATATATTCTGCAAACTGGTTTGTACTTAAGCCTATGCAAACGACTCTTGATGGTACGGATGGTTTAGATTAAAAACAAAAAGTTATTTTTGTTTTTAGAGTTAATTCATTTTTTCTATTTTCAATTTGTCTCATCTCTCTCCCATGAGGTGGAACCTTTCGTGGGAGTAGTGGCTTGTTTCGCAAGGGTCATATAAGCAGTAAGGCTGCTATCTCATAAGTAAGGAGCTGATAAGCTGCTTCAAACTATACGATGACATCCTAACAACTATAGGTCAGTGTTACGTTATTCCACTCACTAACACTGAAGTAGCAGCGTAATCATGTAACACTACCCACTATTCCCATGTGGCAGCAACGACATACTAGTAGGTTGCTCTTGCACCGCTCCGTGGGGGTGAAGTAAGGGTCAACTCTGAGGCCTTGTTGAATGTCTCTATCATGAACGTGAGCTGCAGGACAGCAGGCTGATAAACCCCGGTTATAATGGTCAAGAGGCAATCATTGGTTTGATAGGAACAGGTTTGAATATACCTTCTCTCTCTCTATATATATAGAGAGTCTCTGTCATGCAAACCACTTTCATCTACTAACTGTATGAGCTGTTTATATTTAACTATTTTTTTAACAGAACAACATTATCATATTGAGAACATCAAAAGAACATGAAACCAACTGTTTAGTCATCCAAATCCCATGTGTATTGTTGCTTCATGGAGCTTAAAAGTTATAATCATTTTTGAACCATTGATCTTTGGACCTTATGAAAGTCACCACTCCACTTTAGAGCTTGGTGTTCTATAAGTCAAGTTCATATTTATTTAACATTTAAAACATGATTATAGTATCATTTTGCTGAGGAACGACAAGAAATGGCGTGTTCATGATATCTTGTATGTAAATATGTTTTTCACTATGGAAGTTCCCTGTATATGGAGAAACCACAGAGATGTTTTCTTTGAGAGGAGATCTAAATGGATGTGTGGGTAAAAAGACATTAGGATATCAAAGGATTCATGAAAATTATGGCTTTGAGAATTCAAATGAGAAATGTAAGATAATTTTAAATTTTGCTATGGCATATGATCTCTTTGTAGCCAATGCAATTTCGGAAAAAACTTAACCCAACATTGACTTTTAGCAATAGATTTAAATATAAGAAAGTGAATGGAGACAAAGAATGCATATAACTACTTGGATTAAATAGTGTAATCTCAAAAACAAGAAAAAAGATACACTTAAAAAGAAAGTTCTTCAAGCATATGCTTTGAATTATATAGGCACAACTGGTAACGTGTGGAATAATATGGCAATACTATTAGAAATATCACAAACATTGTGTTAAAGGTGAATTTAAGGAAGGCGTATTGGTACAAAAGGAGACTTGGTGGTGGAGTGAGATTATGTAAGATAAAATTAAGCCAAAGAGGATATGTATTAAACTATACTATTCCAACAAGACTGCTGAAACTTTCAAAACTTTAAGAAGGCAAAGAAAGAAGCTAAAAAAGCTGTTAATGGATCAAAAGTGAATACTAGAGAGGATCTATACAAAAAGATCAACTCAAAAGAAGGTGAAAGCTATTTTTAGGATTGCTAAGTCTAGAGTGAGAAAAACTAACGATCTTACTTTCGTAAGATGCATCAAAGCAATGATATTGAAAGTAGATAAAAGAAATATATAAATTATCATTTCTACCGATGTACTCAAAAGAATCAAGTCGAAGAGGTTCTTAAACTTATGAAGGTTGGTAAACTCTATAGGATTAAACAATATTCTATAGATGTGTGAGTAATCTTAAGGGAGATGAGTATATAAGATTATTTAATGAAATATAGAGAAACTAAAGGATGCCTTGAGAATGGAGGAAGAGTACACTTATACCCATATAAAAGAATAAGGGAGATCCTAAGTTATTAGGGGATGAGCCATAACTCAAATTATGAGAAATAATTATTGAACGAAAGTTGAAACAAGTATCAAATACACATAAACCAATTTGGATCTATGCTAGGGAGATCTACTATTTGAGGCTATTCATCTATTGAGACATCTTGCGTGACATTTTAAAGTGAAAAAAAACCTCACATGGTATTTATTAACTTGGAAAAAGTGTATGATAGTGTGCTATGAGATATTCTTTGGAGAACCTTGGAAAAGAAAGGTATCCCATTGACATACATCAAATTTATTAGAGATGTACGTTGACACACATGAGTCAAATTCTTTAAAGTTAATAGTGGATTATATCAAAGATTAGTTTAAGTCCATATTTATTTACTTTGGTTATTATGAGTTAACAAAGTATATTCAAAGCTGAAGTACCTTAATGGATAATATGTGTGGATTATATTTAATGGATAATATTCTTAAATTATATTTTGTTAGTAGTAGTAGTAGATGTGTCTAAGTAAAATATGAAATGCAAGTTTGATCATTTGGTTACTACAAATGGTATGAAAATTAAGATGGATACGCATTGGATCCCTCAAGTTAAAATTTAAATAAGAGGATAAGATTTTTGGAGTGATCAAAAAAATTGATGGAGATGTCACAAACAGACATTAAAGATGAAAAAGCACATAATGTACACATTATGTGCATATTGGTTAAAATGAAAAAGCACATAATGTATTTTATGTGACAAGAAGATACCATTAAAGATGAAATTTAAGTATTATAGAAGAGTAACTAGACCCGCTATAATATATGGTGTTGATATTGGGCAGTTAATCCTCATATACAAAAATATCCGTGACAGAAATGAGAATGATGAGATAGGATGTGTGGTCACACAAGGAAACACTGTTTGTAATAAGGTTATTGGAGACTAATTGTGAGTGATACCGATAGATGATAAAATGAGAAGATATCATTTAAGATGTTAAGTATATGCCGTGCTACAAAACTGTTAAAAAGCCAGTTCGTGGAGGACATTTGCTGAGATGAAGTCCAAACTTCTAGTCATACAACTTTTAACGTTTTGTTCTAATAAATCCAGCGTAAATGTTTGGTTGGATATGATATCGGTTTCAAATGCATTGTGCATTTCCATCTCTCTTATGTTCATAGTTTACGAGAAAATTTCAGGTCTGTATCTCAGATGAAATTCTTATGCATATATCTATATTTATTGTACAGAGGATGACATTTTATTAATCTTGCTTTCACTTATTTTTATTCATCTTTTAGAAAAAGAATTGAAAAAACACTAGTTTCTGAAGTTTGTCTTTTCATTTGTTTATTTGATGTAGGTTCTGGAGCTCTATGTGTGGCTCAGTTTCCGGTTGGAAGATAGCTTTCCAGATCGCGAGCTAGCATCTTCTCAGAAGGAATTATGCAGCCTGTAAGTCTAATGAATTTCTCTTTATATCTCTGATGTCTCAACACTATGTAGTCGTATTGGGAACAATGTTAAAGCTTTTGAACTAGAATCCTTTCTCGATAAGTTTTACAGAACCAGCCGAGTTGAACCGAGTCAGCCAGAATATATTAAAAAATAATTAGGATTACAAAAGTTACGAAAAGGATAAAGAGGAAGTTTCCTTGGGTTCATTCGCCTTCATAAAACTGCCTTCTTTTCTGATTCAATTCGTTTCCAACACATTGATTTGGAGTCTATTTCGAAGCATGCATAGATTGAGATTCCAAATTCCTTTGTGGGTAAACAAATATAGTCCCTTGAGTTCGAAACAGAAACAGACTCGCCTGCAATTGATGAATAACATGTTTCTACCACCTAATTGCAGATTGATTGAGGAGTTCCTGGAGAGGTTTGGATCGCAGAGGCGAGCAAAGAATTTGTTCAAAACGCCCTTTAGGTCTGGTTTCTTCTTGAGCTAGCGTCATCCTCAACTGCTCTCTTCGCTCATTTATTCTTATTATAGTCTTTTATTTGCAATCTGGGATGAAGCAGATCCCCATTGATGAACATCTCTATATCAACTTCGTTGACCTCTTGTAACATGAGCAAGGTTCTCACTAAATACATGCAGCGTGTTTTCCAAATTTAAGGGACTCAGCACGAACACGACATCAGAAAACCGTGGTTCAGATAGGATTCTTCAGCACTAGTGAAACATGAACCTTGGTTGACATTTAATGCCTTTCATTAAATGACTTTAATGACGAATTGGTTTTAGAAAGTCCCCCTACATGACCTCGGTGTTGAACTTGTAAGCTTCAACTTGAGGTGTTGTTTTTGGTTAATCTCCTTGCACCAGGATCTCTTTGAACCTAGCAACGAAAGTGCCTTTCTGGTGAATCAAATTGCTGTCCCAATTGAGTAAAGGTTTAGTACAGCCTCTTACATTGTTTGAGAAGTACAGCCTCTTACATTGTTTGAGATGCACAAATGCTGTGAAGATGTCAAACAGTAATATTTTCTCAGCTAGGTTTCTAGATACATACTTGCACTAAAAGTACTTAATACATTACAAAGGAAATACAATTAGTTTGAAATCAAGTGGTAACATGGTTCAGTTCAGAAGGTTCAACCTCCCTCAACATTAACCATAATCTCTTTGGTAAATCATTAACAATCTAGTCAGGCGAAAACTCTAATAAAGTTGCATATGGGATCAAGTCAGGCAGTGATTAGTTACAAATATCACCCTAACAAGCAGAGTTGGAAGAATTTCAGTCAACCATTGTCTGCTTTCGGCCTCATGTTCATGGTAAAGACGGTGATGAATAGGCAAACGTGATGAAGATGGGGAGCGCTTCAACCTTGAGTCGGTTTGTTCATGGTAGAAGACCACTGTTTAGAAGACTTCCTGCACGCAGCTAGTAGCCTGTCCACCTGCTTCAGAAAAGAGCGAGATAATGAGTAAATGAAGTTCTTTGAAGCAAAAATCTTACAAAGGACAAGTTATACCGCATCATCACACGAGGAATTCATGGAGATCAATGCCCGTTCAAGCACATACAAGTCCACTGCTTTATCTTCAGGGAGGGTAGATATGAAGCTAGGATCAATGTTAATCACGACCTGAAAATAGGTCACAAAAATCCAGTAACATGACCGATAACTGTGAAGGCCGAAATTCATTGAATTGGATCACCAATCGTCTTGCATGCTAAAGAAAAGGAAATTGATTTGACTATGCGCTATTGACTTGCATGCTGAAGGCAAACAAAAGCACATGAAAGCAAACGCTCCTTCCCTCCTCTTTCCCTCTCTAATATTCAAACAATGGGTAAAATTTCTCTAGTTTAGATGGTTACACAATCAGGAACAAACAGTAATACATGATGCATTTCTTTACAGGGAATCTTCTTCTTACTTTTATTTTCAAAGTGGCCAAGCAATGTCAGGTCACTTGGTGCATATTTCACCTTCCAAAACCATGAGCGCACAATATATAGTATGCGGCATGTTCATCTTTAATGGGGCTTTCTGCGATGGATACATAATATGAATCAAGTGCATCTGCATAAAATGTGACACAATATGTATTTCTTTGTAGTTCATCGTACGGTCCCAACTTTGACGTTAACAAAAGTGCAAAGAAACTTTCAAGAATTTCCCATATGTGTTATAAACAAGCTATCTTCTTTTGTCTGTGCATTACATGCAAAAATGAATGTATTTAAGAAATATATCAAAACTATTTAATAGTAGGTTATTGTATATATCATGCAAGCACATGATAAGAAATTCAACATGGGATAAGCACCCACCAATTGGTTACCATTGCTCCTTAGTGTCATATTTGATGTAGTCAAGTCACCATGTACCAGGCCCCCATCAAGAAGCTTCCCAATTGCCTCCAATTTGTGTTGTGATGTCATTTAGGTGCTCGTCGACAACAACGTGTACACCAAACTCCAGGAGCACCCTTTACAGATGACCCCTCAACATACTCAAATGTCAGCGTGTGAAGAACAATATCCATTGCATATGGAACAGCAAGCCTCCTTGCTTTTGTCATGCAACAGGCCTCCTGCACAAAATTGAAATTTCAAGTATTCCTAGCAAGCAAAATAAAAGTGTTCCTTTTCTAATAGGGAAGTTAAGGTAAAGTTTAGACTAGAATGAACAAAACGGAGGCAGCATACAGACGAACTTCTGCTTAAATTCATATTTGGTTCTTTTAAGAACAAAAAGTTTCAATTTCTCAAACAGGTAGAACAGATGGCATAACTTCCAAGAGTTGAAAACATGATAAACGACAGTGAATTGTTGAGAATTCTTGGCATAGAAGATTTTCGTTTTAAAGTGCACTATTGAGAAATTACCAATAAAACACAAATATTTTATCATCTTAGATGCAAGCAAAAAACACACAGAAACAAGAAAAATATAACACGAAAATGATTAGGAATGGATGCAAGGACTATAAACCATTACTAAAAACAAAGACTCATGCAAGGACTGTAAACCGTTACTAAACACAGACTGATGCAAATCTGTACTTCTTGGACAACCGTTTCTTTACAATCAATCTTCTTTCGGTAAAGTTGACTAAAAGACTCTATGGAAAGCCGAAGACTCCCAATGAATCAAAGATTAACAAGACTTTCAATTATCGAAGAACAACAAATGGAAAGACTGGAAAGCGAGAGCTTTAATTCCCACGTACAGCTTCTACTCCTTCGTTCAGAAGCATACGAGTATTTTCTTCGTGAACAGTGTTCATAGTTTGTACAAACATTTTCCCTGCATTTAAAAAGAATGGACAAATCATACCTCGATCCATTTGCTCCCTACAAGAACTCACCATGTCCATGTAACATCACAGAAAGAAAATTTACATATAAAACATGTAACGTGCATTTTAATGTCAATCAAGTAACATGAAAATGTGATACCCACAATCTCACTCAGAGTCTCAATGTAGACACTACTTAAACTGAGAGAGGGGGTGGGGGGTAGAGCCAGAAATTTTGGAGTTGGGCCAAAACAAGGACTGGTATAAAACTACACTATGGACCAAAATGTTTACTAGGACAAACAAACATCTCATTTAAGTCAAAGTCTCACCGCGAGATTATTCAAATCTCAAGCATACAAATCTCTTACTTTTTAAAGTGAAAATCAACCAATTGTCAAATTCCATCTCCTTTAATTTTTAATTTGTAATGTCATAAACCTTTGAGGCATCACCATGACTAAGAATTTTTTAGGTTTTGTACCCCCACCCCCCTCTCTCTCTCACTCACACACTCGCACACAGACACGTACACGTTATTTCGTAAGCCATTTAATCCGTGTCATGTTACTTTTGTACTTCTGGTTCCATGTTATTTAGTCTATGTTATTCCCTAATCTTGTTACTCTACGTTGTTTAGTTCTAAGCTTCTAATTGATATTTCTCTTGCGTTGGCTCGGTTCTAATATCATCACTGTTTTTTCATTTTTAAAACTATTTTCAACCTATGTTGTTTCGTTAATGTGGATCCCATTCTTATTTTGCATCTGGTTGGACCTATATCTTAGCCTTCCCGGGAAAATCCACCCCAATAAACAACCACATACGAACACCCAACAACACAAGTGAAACAAAGAGAGCAAACTAATGGCAATATATATAAGCAGTCAACCACGGTCAGGATATTTACCCATAACTAAAACAAACTTGGAAGTGATAAACATCTAATAAAAATGGCATGACACTCACCAAGAGTAAGGAAAGGGCCAGCAGACATGTTGAGAAGTCCTTCCAAACTTCTAATGATGTATCTTTCTTGTGTAGGAGACAAGTTTCATAGGTTCCCCCCTTCCTTTGTGGAGAGAGAGGGAGAGATTTGAGCAGCCACCGGTGGGTGGAGACGGTGGTAGCTGCTGGCATGTAGGCTGCGGCAGCACCAGCACCAGCAGAAGAAGCAATGGTCGTGGGTCAGCATGGAGAGGACACTCATAAGAACATAATTGCTTTTCATACACTCAATTTACTAAACAAACACCCTCTTTTACAAAAATTCTCAACTCCCTCCTTCTCCTCATGATATGTCTGTAGGCCGTCAGCTTCTTCTTTCCACCCAATGTCCATTCTCGATCTTCCTTTTTGTAGATATCTTTTAATCTCGTTTTCTCTCTTGATATTCGATTTCTCTTTAAATCTCACTCTTTTCAACTCTTTTTTTTGAAATTTCTTTCTCTGTTGTTATCAATTTTTATCATGATCTAAAGATAAATCTCATGAAAAAATAGGTAAAAAATAGAGTTCTAAAGTGTTGGTCACAACGAACATTTCAAGCAAAAGAAAAAATCGGCAATGGATGATGAGAATTGCTTAATGTGCCACTATTTAAGGAGCAACGCATGATGAGCACGTTTTTATCCTGAAAATGGTGTGATTGAACGAACTGTATCACTCTTAATGACCAATGTTGTGACGTGCTTAAAGTATGATATTTAAATGACAGATGCGCCTTAAGTGTGTCACTGTTTGAATGTGGGCTGTCTTGTTATTGAGAAAATGGCGTGCAAGGAGAGAATGGAAGAGAGAGAAACATGAACAAGGACAATTTTGAATTTTTTATCAAAGGGGTGTATGAATAATGATACCCTGATAAGAACTGTAGAACAGATTACAGGAAAAAATCAATTACTTGGATTTTGGGTTTTAGGTCAGATTTAATCTAAAGATCTTATCCAAATCCAATAAATTACTATGGGGATTCTTGAGATGTTTTCTTTCAGCCCTTTTCTCTTTTCAAAAATTTTGTATGGGCAAGTTTTGCAAGATTCTTAAAATTATACGATACTGATCAACTTTTTCCAAATTTCAGTTTGGGGCCTCCCCACGTAGCTTTCTTGTCTACAGTGAACACTTGCTTTGCTTTGTGGCTTGATGGCACGACCTCCCTTCCCCCCAACTGGAAGAGGGTTTAGGGAGTTTACTATAATCAATCCCAAAAGAGGAATGGAAAAGGGCTACCGTCATAGACCGAGCCGATTCAAATATCGCAATGGTCTCTCTCTCTCTCTCTCTCTCTCTCTCTCTCTCTCTCTCCAATTTGAGAATAAAATAAAGCAGAAAATGTACGATAAACTGGACCACAGTGTTACCAGATTCTCTCTCGCAGAGGTTAACCGTAGTCTCCAATGGCGAGCTTAGCAGGGAAGAGCTTTTGATCCAAGAAAGTTTCTTAGAAGGTGAGGAAGATTATGGTCGGTAGTCAATGCAAGCATGGGTTTGGAAGGTTGATAAGCTGTGCCCCCCTAGGAGTGACGTCGGTTTGTCATGCGCGATGGTTTGGGCTCGAGGTATCTCACAAGACATGAATAGACACCCTAATTTTGATGACCAAGGACCAAGCATGTTGTTGTTACCGTGCTTCTTTGTCACATGAAAGTGGCATGTCTAGTGTCTTTTGGATTAGTTTAATTAGAATTCTCCTGTATTAGGTCGATTGAGTTAGGATCAAGTTGGTGTCATGTTTGGTGTTGTGGTGTCTATGAGATTAGAGTCCCCTTACTCTATAAAAGGGCATTGATTGGGGTGGCATGGGAGGATTGACAACTGAGATTAGATTTTGAGTGAGACTGCCTTTCTTCTTCCTCTTCTAGGTTGGGTATGGGCAAGTGGAGACCATGGCTGGTGATTGGGATCGAGCATGTGTTTTTTCTCCCTTCGTCTGCCCATGAGGGTGTATCAACTTTATATATATATATATATAGCGAAAGAATGTGACTATGATCAACCCATGATCAACCTATTAAGTCAAATAGAAGTGGATAATAGGAAAATAAAAATAGACGAATAAGAAATTTATATAAGGTGAAAGGGCTTTCTTAGAACCATCAGTTCTAGTTGTAGCTTCCTTATTATTGCTTAGGTTTTCCTTTTTGGTCACTAGTTCCTTGCAAGAGCTCCCTTTTCTTCAATAAGATAAACTCTTCTTCTCTTTACTCTAGTGCTACCTCACTTATGGTATCACAACTGGGGTCCTCAACTCTCCAGATCTGCACACTCATAATATGATTTGAGAGGCATTCTAGGTAAGAATTAGGACACATACAGTGAATTCCCAAGGACTCACAGTTGGCTAATTCTTTTCCGACCCCTTTAAGAATGGAGGTTGACTTCTCTAGCATGCCACGCATCTCATCGATCTGAGTCATCCTCTATGAAAATAAAACTCCATTAGCATGCTCCGTGGGACCCAGAGAGCACTTTCAGGCCCTTTCTGTGTGAAATCATTGTACGCTAAATGATTCGGTCGAGAGTACTTGATGACATTTGCAATCATTGTATGTTAACTAATACACGGTAGCCTAGTCTATACATCCAATGATCAGGTTGGATAAACATCAACTTTCAGTTTGAGGCAATCTTAGTATAAAAGTGAAAAATCTTGCTCTTTATCGACTATGGACCAACTAAGGCCAGCCCCCTATGATTGGTTTCATACATCCGTTTCTGAAATGCACGGGTCTCTTCTTCAACTCATGAGAGATACCATCCCGACAATGGTTATGTATCAGCTAGTTGTGATGTGAGAGAAAATATTTAGCTAAATCACATAAGAAGGTAGCCAAGGTTGTTGCCTGTGCTCCACCATAACTTTGGCTGACGTTTGGGACTTAACGAAATTTCAGTTCCTCCTGAATCAATTGCTACACAGTATGACAATCTTCCATATGGTTTTATAAATATTACTTGGGAGTCCCACTGAATATGATGGGAATTGTCGGTCACCTACCAATTTCATCTTTCTCTTCATCAACAGTACTCCTCGGGCAGACATGGCGGTCACTATATGGAGCCCTCCAATCTCATGGGCTTTTGGACCGGACCATAACCAATAGTTTGGCTCGACGACAGGAGGAGGTTTTGTTAATTCACCGTTGTCCGATGTTCCTTGAGAGATTCACCACAAGAAGAAATTGAACTCTAGATGAATCTGTTTAGTAGCAGAAGACTTGATATATAACTTGTTTCTCCAAACAAGCGCAGTAACAGAGCATCAATGATTCTGTCATGTGATATATAACAACCATCACCTTGAAATCCATTGTTCTTGATGTCAAATGAAGACAGTCACTTACAGACAACAACTCAAGACTTGAGACGGTTGGCTAAGTCTTCAGGAAATTTTGTAGAAGTTTGTATTCGGATGAAACTAAAGTTTGCAACAACTCTGTCCACAGTAAAGGATTATGAAGAATATGCACGGGAACTCCAAGGCCTGTCGAAGCACTCTCCTTTAGACTGATTTCCCCACCATCGAAAACAGAAGACCAGGTGTAAGCCGATGTCGACAAAATTCTTTCGGTATACCATAGAGTTATAGCCGATTGGCCTTGCACGAACACAATTGACTTTCGACGAAACTATTATGCTCATAGACTGAATGGGTGTATGTTAGTCATGTGCCTGCTCAAGAGAACAAACAGGCAGTTAACTAGACTAGTTGGTAAATCCTCCTAGATTAAACATTTTTCAGGACTAGCAACCCTTTTGTGTAGTTTCGACATGCTAGGTATACAATTGGGCTGGCACCTCCCACAACCCTTGGACCCGGACCAATAAACTAGTGAGCAAGTCGCGCAGTTGGGGTCCAAGTGTGGCCGGATAGTAGGATTTTCCCTCAACAAGTCGATATTAAAATTTCAAAGTACTAGAGGACCCACTTTGGGGTGGGGTGAGGCACGTGCCTCAACCAAAATATGAAAAAATCTTGGGTCCGCCATTCTATATAGGAAAATGTAAATACTTTATGAACGTGAAATACAAATGCACTTCATCCATGGGCCTCACCCAACAAAAACTTTTAAGTATCTTTGGGACTAGTCTGGTTTAGTGAAGAGATACATGCCTTATTAGGTAGAAGTAAGTCAACCCTCAAAAAGATGTTATGGGTTGTAAGGGACTCGTGCAGTATGGAGAATGTTGGAGGAAAATGAGTTTGATCCCCATGAAGCTACTATGAGCTCAAGCTATATAGAGAACGAGTCCTGAGAAATACACTATAAATCCTACATAAAAGAAGCTAAAAAAAAACATTTGCAAAGTAAGATTTAAATTCAGACATTGTTGTTGGAGAGGCTCGTTCTTTTCTTTCGTTCATTCCCTCTTATACCATATTCACTATTTACGACCTTGAGAGGAATGCGGATGCTTTCTGCGCACGACGGCTCATACGACCTCTTATTACCTCTGCCGTTCTTGATCTTTTTCCTTAGGTGGTCATGGATCATTCTTTTCTTAAGTTTGGACAATCCAGCTTATAGGAGATACTATCAGCCAAGGTGGCTTGCAGGTTGGACTGCCAGTCACGACACTCGAGCGTGCCAGCGGATCGCCTCGAGGCATTCGCGCACGACGCTTGTGGTGTCTGGCATCCTCAGTAGGCTGAGACCTACCAACCATACAACTAATTTCTTGATGTGCCGAATTCTGAATTCGACATTTTGGGTTCTTTTGTTTATAGATCATGGTCCTCGGCATCCGTGTCCTCTTTTTGCCGTGGCTTTTCTTTTCTTTTTTCTGATTTATGTGACGAAGGCGTAACCCTCCATCTGCTACTCCAAATCTTAAGAAGCCAGTGTGGCCCATTAAAATTAAGGAACTTGCACGGCATCACCTGAAAGTGGAGATTGTGCACACTGGTTCTAAATGACAAAACACCATCGAGGGCATGGAGATCATGTTGAGAAAGCCATGCACCGTTGTCTCCGGCCAACCAGGTGAAGTAAAGGCACCCAAATACCAACACTGGGCTTATTGCAATTGTTGGCGGGAAAAATTCCCACTGTTCTGAACGGCCATAAATAAGGATACCATATTCCGATTTACCAACAACAAGAAAAAATAGCTCGAAAGAGTCGGAAATAACTATTTCTCTATGTTATTTCTCTATTCGGACGGTCATGCATGAAGATGCTCGTGTGGAGATGTTGAGGTTTACCTGCTCTTAATTCACAACATCAAAAAATTGTGCAAAGCTTACTTAGGAACAGTATTTTCCTTTACGAAACCAAACACCATAAGAGATAGGGCTACTATCAAACTTGTTTATTGAATCCAACACCAAGGGAGGCTTGGGTCTTGGAAGATGGATAAGAAAGTCCATTTACGACAGTCAGATTCCTTCTATATTTGGTGCTCCATTTAGGACCTGGTTTAACGTTTTCATTGGCAGCTGATTGGACTCCACATTGTTGGAGATGATTTACTCCTCTACTGGAGTCTACCTTGCTGGAGATGTGAAGCCGAAGCTTGGACTGCACCGATCTTAAGGGATGTCTCTCTCTATATATGGTAGTTTTCGTCCTGCAATTGGTGATTGATCACAGTGGAATTTTCTTTGTGGTGGTTGTGGAGCAGGAGTCTCTTTCTCCAAGCAACTTAAAATCTTATCAGTTGTTTTTGTGGGTTGCTTTTGATCGTTCCGGCTTACATAAGTGTGGACCGTACTCGATCTTACTAGAGTATGATTGTAATTTGTCTCATTTTCCGAGGGATAGCCGAGATATATAAGGTGGCTTTCGTCATGAAATTGGTGATCGATCATAGTGGAATTTTCTCTGGGAACGCCAGAGTCTCTTTCTCCGAGCCACGTAAATCATATCTCTTGTGTTTGTGCAAGTTTCTCTTTTGATCTTTATGGTTTACACATTATTTCTTTAGACACCTTCGTAGCATAGAGATCGTGCAAGCTTATAAATTCCAACACCTAAGGAATATTCTACCGACTCCCACGAAACGAATAGCTATCTCTTCATTGGCGACTTCACGCAATAATGTCTCCATTTGAAAATTATAACCGATGTGCCTTCGTCACGGATCATATAATTTTGCTAATATTTTAGTGGCCCATGAATACACCCATATTTTGAAAAATAAAAGGTGAGGAAAAATTATGCCATGGCTGTTAAATTAGACATTAGCAAGGCATAAGACCATGGTAAATGATCCTTCTCCTCGTTCATTTTACACAACCCAGGTTTTGAAATCATTGGATAAACTTGATCAAACAATGTGTCGCCTCTGTGTCATGTTTTGTTATCCTAAAGAGTCGGCTTTTTGGATATTCTTCTCCTACTCGAGGAATTCGCCGAGGAAATCCTGATCTTTTTGCTTTTCTATTCCTATTTTGTGTAGGACTCTCTTCCATCCTACCTAAAGACGCGACGTATTAAGTGGTCTACGCATATCTTGAACAGGGCTCTCCATCTCGCATTTGCTCTTTCAAGATGACTCTTTGGTATTTTGTCAAGCCTCTCAAAGACAATTCTCGATGCTCATGGACATCTTTACTTGTAATCACGATACTCCGCAAGATGTTAGGGAACGGACATTTAGTGGCTAATAATCAGGATGCTTCTACTTGCTATTTTCCACAGTTTGGATTTATGGATGCTTCTACTTGCTATTTTCCACAGTTTGGATTTATGGATGCTTCTACTTGCTTCAATCAGCATTGGGCCTAGAGGAGAAGGTCGAAGCATTAGGGTCTCTTCCAACCCACGGTGCCGACAGATGAAATGGCCACTTATAGTTTCTTCAGCATATGAGGCACATATACAGATGTTATAATCCATGAAGCAGTCTCCTCTTCCTATGCATGTTGGCGGGAGAATTGGAACATTACTTGGAGCATTGCGTGTTGATAACAATAATAACAATAACAAAGCCTTTTCCTCAGCTAAATGGATTCTTTGTTTCGAGATAGCCCTATCATATGCCATGCTAATATTTAACTCAATATAAACTAGATCATTATTTATTATTTCTTTCACAATCT